>CAJDSM010075830.1:0-16467 GCA_903981925.1 Ostrea lurida
TTCCGATATTTACCTGCCGGAGACCTGGAGTTTAAGGCATGCGGTGTGATTTCCTGGAGTTTGTGGAGTTACTCGGATGTAACCAATCGATGTGTTAGAAAACGTCAGGTTTTTCTGTATAAATGGACCATATACAGCAAGATCTTCATGGCTGGATAGATGGAATTCTGGTCTACAATGCACAATACAAAACAATGGAAATGTCTTAAAACATTTACACAAAAGTATTTTTGTAGCAATGATCACTTAGTAGAATTTTTAAAAAGAGCGAACATGTCATGGACCCAAGTAAAAATTATCCCTTTGCAAATAATACATATAGTTAATATTCTACAAACAGCATTTCATTTACACAATCTTACTTTGAAGAAATGTTCCAAAATATCACATATATACCAAATTAACTTTTAAAATGAAAATGTTCTTTTAAAAAAAATAAGAAAGAGGGTTAAATCTACCTCTCAGTAGTCTGACGAATGCTGAATGGTATGTCACACGTTTGAGATACTTTACAAAACACTTTCTTCGGAATCGCCAGATCACTGAATACCTTGAATTGAAATGTATATAGCTTATTTAACAACTATTCAATTAAAATACCATACCGTTTTGCATATACATGTACACAAAGTGTCATTTCGGCATACCACTACCTCGTCGTACCACCATCTAATTGTGTAGAAAAGGCGAATATAACGAACAACGACCAATCTCATAATCCTGCACGGAATACAAACTAAGAGTTGGGCAAAAACGGACCTCTGAACATACCAGAGGTGGTATCAGCTGACAAGGAAGAGTAAAAATCCCTTGTCGACCGGTCACCGGTAACATCCCCAATGAGTCCTTCATCTTAATCTGTATTAATCCGTAGTCAAAATCAGCGTATATAGAACGGCCTAACAAATGGTTGAAATTCGTCAGTCAGACAAAATTAATAACGGAGAGCTATTAAAAAAACTACTTTGATATCTCTGAGACATGGACTAACAGATTCTGACACAGACAGGGATATCAATCGCGAATCTGGTTTGGTTAGATAAAATTTGTTGATATTTTCTAATGAACGCGCTTTTGTCTTATTCAATAAATGCATTATTAAAGGAATTTCAGAATAATTTAATAAAACAATTATTGACTTCTGATGAGGTTGACCTCTTGATTTATCAACCCGGGGAACGTGATATTCACCGAGGCTACGGCCGTTTTTCATACACTGATTTGACTACGGATTGCTCCGTTTATCTGATCAAGACAATGGGCTCACGGCGGGTGTGACCGGTCAACAGGGAATGCTTACTCCTCTTAGGCACCTGATCCCACCTCTGGTGTGTCCTGGGGTCCGTGTTCGCCCAACTATTATTTTTTATTCTATTTCGGACTTACGAGATTGATGCCGGTTCGTTATTTTTGTCTTTCCAAACTAGTACTCATCCAAGATATTTTAGAAATGTTCAGAAGTACCTGCTTTCCTCACTGAAAATAACCTTATAAACGCAACTGTTATGATACGAGGGATTTTAAAAATAATAATGACACTTGGCTGTTTTCAATCACATTTATTTATCTTTGGTCCTTTTATTTGTCTCTGTCCTTCAAAGTACTCACCCTTGGCCTGGATAATTTTTTTAGATGACCAATCTAATTCATACTCCTCAATAGGAACAGTCATCATATACTGATAAATTGCAGCTCCAAGGGCATTTTGTGATTTGTATCTTTTTCCAGATAGGCAGAACTTAAGTTTGGAGAAAAGAAAGAAGTCGGACGGAGCTAATTATGGTGAAAGCGGGGGATGTGGTTGTGGTAGGACAGTAACCTTTTCCCCCTCCAAATATTCGGTCACACTGCGTACTTTGTGTGCAAACGCACTGTCGTGCAAAAGTCGGAGGTACTTCAAACCCGTTTTGGGGCGATCACTTTCGTAATAGTTCTTCAGTTTTTTAATAACAACATTTTTATGGAAGTTACCTGTGACTGCTTTTTCTTTGGCACAGGAATTTGCATGATAGGTCCTTTATTGTCAAAAATAAAAACAGAAAACCTTCATCTTTTGGCAATACTAGGACCTTTAGTATTTTCTGATGTCCAGATTCTGTTAGAACTCTTACGTTTTGGCTCAAAATAGTATACCCAGATGTCATCACCAGTAACTAAATTATCAAGTCTTTTTAGTATATTTTGGATACAATTTTAATAATTTATTTGCACTTTCAACACGGATTCTCTTTTGTTCATCGCTAAGCTAATGAGGCATTCACCTAGTGTTTAGCTTTCTAAGGTTATTTAGATTTTTTTTCAAAATATCATGATCACATGTTATCGACAAGTTTTTTTGTCAACCGAGCCAAAATCTTGCGACTTTCTGTAAGATTTGATGGATTTTTACGATCTTAATGTTCCAGGGCGACCTTGGCGAGCTACATCTTTAATGTGTTCGTAACCTGTTTCAATTTTAGCAACGCACCTACAAACAGACCTATGAGACATTTGAGCATTATCATATAGATATCACAAGCCTCGTGATGGATATGTGAGGGTTTAATGCCAAGTACAGACCTACCTCCTATATAGGCCCATATTTCAAGTGCATTGTTTGCTCTTTTTCAGTCATTTTGAGTATAGTGTAATGAATACGCTATAAAGCAATGTACACTGTAACTAAGTCAGTAAAATTGTGACCATGAAATTTTCATCCACTACGATTCAGTGATCAATCTCACGTGTCAAAGTTGTTTCAGTAAGATATTTACACGATTTTCACGCGAAGAAGGGGAAATGACGTAAATTTTGGAATACTTGTCAAACTGATGTAAGAAATAACACAAAAAATTGCAATGCCTATTGAAATATATTCCATTATTCTTTCTTTATCATACTCATAAAAATTGATGGATGAACAAACTATTTGATTGTTTTATACCGTGGGTCTTACTGACTAACGGATAGATCTACGAGATTAAGGGTGAATGAAGAATAAGCATTTTTATCACGATTATCACATTATAAAAAATACATTGTACTCTTACCGGGGTTTTTGAAACACTTTGCGTATTCCCTGGCGCTAAAAGAAAATAAAAAATATATATACATATTGTGTGAAAAAAAAATCTAATTTTTCAAGACACAACTATTCTTCAGTTTGTAACTACGTGTAAGATACTTGACATTTGGAACGTGCTACAGCATAACACTGGTGTAAATATGATGATAAAAATTGATACTTCTACAGTAGTCATCGGAATGGTTACTCGAGGAAATGAATCCGATTATTACTATATCAATCGCAAATACAATACAAAGAAAATGTTTAAGAAGAATGATTATAGCTATACTTACATTTCTCACAGATATTACCGGAAAATCCTAGGGGACAAATACAATTTGCCAAATTCGAACTGCTGTCACAAAAGCCACCGTTTAGACACACGGTTCCGCTACAAGGGCTTGCTAACATTAAATTAAAAAAAACAATTACTATATCATACCATTTGTCAACATAATGACCCACAACGAATAGCAATAGAGTTCAAAAATATCCGAAATTAGATTTAGAACTTACCTGTCAATGACGATACAAATGCAATATTAAAGCATCGCCGTTCTCCTTTCCATTCAGTATAGTACATGTATCTAAAACATATTAGATATAAAATGCTACAAAAGGTTTCAACACTAAATGTTTTCGCTCTAGTCATATCAAATTATAACCCAAATGATAAAATCTACTATCACGAGATTTTGTTCCAGTAATCTACATTTTGATATCAGAATTTGATAAGTAAAACGTATATATTTATTTAGTGATGTGGGTGTATTAATATTCATTTAGAAAATTGGTAACCACACAAAACTGGATATTACCGATATTCTGTATGAGCTGTAAAGCAAATCCGAATGTTCTCTTCCTTATGTGAAAATATGCTAGCATCAACTTCGCATTGGTTGGGCTGTCTGGTTACGTTAAACATGTATAATCCATCTTCTTCTGTTTTATCAGCTGTTACATACGGGCTATATCAGCAAAAGAAATGCATGTGTTTGATTTCCTAGAACTCCGGATCCTATACCACTTGTATCAGCTCACAAGATATTACTAGACATTTGTTTTAGAATTCACCATGGCTATCAATGTGAAATTAGGAAAATATCACCTTTCGGTTGAATATTTCGATCTAGGATTGTTTTGCAGACTCCCTAACCCAAACATTCAAATGTGAGGATGAACATTTCGTTATTCCATAAAGATGGATTCATGTTCATCTATTTTCTCACCAAAAGACATTTAATTATTATAGATACATTTTATCTTTTTAAAAAAAAAATGAAACGACTGAGTCAATTGGATATCATTTACGAGATAATGATACCATGCATCAATTAACCACGACAGTTAAACATTTAGGTTATTATAATCATCCTGAGAGGAAAACGGCCACAAAAACATTCAGAGCTTTTTTCACTTTTTCGGTGTAAAAACCATACTTCATATGAAATATATTAACAAGCCATTACACAAACTTTGGGTGTAGCAATCCGCCTGAAAGGATCCTCCAAAGATTGACCATTTTAAAAAGCCTGGCTTAACAGGCAGGCAATTTCTTTTTTCAAATTTCATATATGATGGAACTCTATTCCACAATAAGTATTAAAAAAGAAAATATGCCACTAATCGTACCAATTATCGTTTCCTATTATATTTGATGTCCAAAGTGGAATGTGACAAGGATCGTGGGTAGCACATCTTAAATCTGTGTTATTTGGTAGAGTTGGTTGGACAAAATATGGTGCATCCTAAAACGAAACAACGTTATGTCTATTCGAAGACTGTATCAAAAGAAGTATGCTGCAACTTGGGAGACTAGATTTTTAGATTAACAAGGTACCCAAAACTTGTTTTATTATTACATCAAGCACTATATATTTACCAACCCAAATGGACATACGTGTATTTTATTTTCAAAATCAAGTTGCATTCGCGTAAGAATTCCGAAAAACTCAGTCGTTAATCTTAATTTGATAAAAATGACGTAGCTATCATATCATAAAAATTACATTGTAAAGCCCTTTTAGTACATGTACTTTGATATAAATTGGGTAGTCTGAATGCAAATTTTGAACTTAGAAAACCATTGAGCGTACGCATACGTACGAACTTCAAATATATACCTTAGAGCGTTGGATTTTTTATATTTATCTATCTATCTATATTCGTTTATGACATCAAAAAGCCAATTTATAATTAATCGCGATTACACCTTCGCCTATTTGTATTACTCAATAATCGATCCTATTGAAAAAAAAGTTTTATTTAAAAAAAACCTGGCTAGTTAACAACTAGTCGTACCCATGAAATTTCTAACAGACTGCTGGGATACCTAATCGCAAAAGACTGCATACTTATCGTCAATAAGAAACAACTCGGAAACGATGTACCCAATATTTGAGGAAATTCATTTATAACAAACATACCTTTAAAACAGGAAATATATTCTTGTCTGAAATTAAATGAAAGTACGTATGCATCAGTTCAAGAAAAGTAACATTTTTCCAAGTTAGATCATACAGTACACAATATTGTTTGCATTATGAGGGACTGGTCATGATAGTCCAGTGGTGAGGGCGCTCGGTTCGAAACCGGAAGTTCCCGTAATTAATTCTCGATCTCAGCGCCGCATCCAACTTACCATGGGAATCCATACTTTTATATCCTCCATAATGAAAACAAAACATACATTATTTACACTTATTTCCTAATATTTTTAATGTGGGTTTTATGTTCAGTTAAAAAAGTCATTTGTTTGTTACATTTATTACTTAAATGTGAATACAGCGTATTACATTTCATAGAAACATAAAAGTCTTATTGATACCATCTGAAATTTCTTTGATCAAAAATATTTTCTGTCACTGTATATGACAAATGATCTGCAAAAGAATTAGGAATAAACCGTAAACATTTACACATAATGAATCCCTCATTTTATGTAACCACTACCCCTAACAATATGTGTCGGAACACATGGACAAGGATTTCGTGCTTCTCTTTTTTCATGCAAACATTTGATAGTATCATTAGGATTTGAAATGCTAGTAACATAAACATGAATACAAAATTAACAAGAAAACAAAGCATTTTTAGCTCTTCTACAGAGGTAACTTACTTTCAATCATAATCACATTCACACACGTTTCTTGAATCCTGAAAGTGAAAATCAGTTTTGTTATCTGGTACACAAAATATATTTCTTGTAACAAGTTNTAGTTCTATTACCCGGTACACAAAATATATTTCTTGTAACAAGTTCAACTGAATCTAAATACTGTTAAACTTGAAAATTACTTCAATATTTGCATTCATTTCATCAAACATTTTACTTGTTTATCACCTGCTGTTGTTGGCTAATTGAATACAGACACGTTTATCCCCGGCACNTATTTAGTCAGATTGTTTATCACCTGCTGTTGTTGGTCAATTGAATACAGACACGTTTATCCCCGGCACTGTCACCTCTCAAGCCAATCACGACTTTGTAAGTAGAACCAGAAGTCCAATGTTTCTCTACGCCAGTTGTCACTATTTTTATTCCATCCGATACATGCCCTTCTTGTAAATGTGGGCTAAAATGTAAAAAAGAAAAGAGAGAGAGAGAGAAAAAAAGAAATAAAAAAACACAGTAAATATCGTATGTAACCCTTTGACGCAGAATGGCTTGTTTATTCATTCATTGGTATAAACATTTATTACAGCATAAGAAATCTATCTACATAACCAAAGACCAGCACTTCAGCTTGAATAAGTACAATATTTGTTAACGTGTATATTATCGCTAAGATATACCCTTCTTGTAAATGTGGGCTAAAATGTAAAGAGAGAGAGAGAGAGAGAGAGAGAGAAGAAATAAAGATTCTTCTACGAATACTTCAAGTTTAAAGATGATGTTATTCAAATTTCGAAAATAATCTGTGGATTAACAAACTTTCACAGACTACTATGGACAAAATTTATTATTCCATCCCAGTCACACGTTTAACTTTTAAAAAAAACATTCTATGCCAGAGCCCAGAAAATAATTGCGAACTTCAAATTATCGTCTCCTTCCATTTGGTTCAGGGTCATCATATTAACGCTCTGACAGGTTGTAAGAAATATTTCTTTCGAATACAAAAAGGCGAAGTTAACATTGTGTCAAACGTAATCATAATCCAAAAAACATATACAAAATCGAGTGTAGGGCAACACGGACCTCCGACAAAAGCGAAGGTAGGATCAGGTGCCATGGAGGAGTAAGCATCCTCTGCTAACCGGTCACACCCGCCGTGAGCCCTTAGTCGAAATAAAGTAAAATAGGAGATTCTAGATATTGAATTTTTTTACTTTGCAAATATATTTTTTTCTTTTACTTCTATTACGTCCAAATATTATTGGCTTTTAGAGCTGTGGTGCGAAAAAACTTTCACATAAATGTGCATCATACTATAGGAAATATAAATATACTATGCTTTATTTACGCTTACCTTTGACCCGACGAGTCTGATATGGCAAATACGATATGACATAAAGTTTTTATATAACACGAAACATTCATTGGAAGGGCCAAATCGGTAAACGCCTGAAACAAAATATAAATACTTTCAATGAAAAAGAAATTGAAAAAACAGCAATAAAAATAAGAAATCTAGGAGCCTCCACGGGCATCCGAGTAACATACAACTCTACAATGGCTAGTTTTCATCACAAAACTAGAAATAAAGAAGATATCCATTTTTACTTTGTATCTAATGAAGTAAAGGGCTTTAATTTTGCGGAGCTAAACTTTCATGATTTTTTCTTTCGGTATTTCACGACGATTAAATGTCGCGGATTTTAAAGAGAATGCATTCGATCATACCCCCAAATACGTTAAACAGCAATTTCGCGATGTTTTATTTTCGCCATAGTTGATAAAATTGCGAAAATAGCGAAAACAAAACTCACACGAATATTTTCTCTATACAGTAATATTCCATCAAGCAGAATTAAATGCTTTTCCACTATGTGAACCATAAAGTCCCACCATAGTACCAGAATCCTTGACCCAGTGATTATGAATTTCACATTTTCGATGGAGGCATTCTTGCACATCATGACTATTCACACAATTTGTTTGCTAAACATCTCTGAGTAAGGACAGTTTTGAAAAACTGTA
Organism: Ostrea lurida; assembly: GCA_903981925.1. Classification (NCBI taxonomy): domain Eukaryota; kingdom Metazoa; phylum Mollusca; class Bivalvia; order Ostreida; family Ostreidae; genus Ostrea; species Ostrea lurida. The sequence continues at coordinate 8,190 of CAJDSM010075830.1, forward strand.
TCTTTTATAGGAGTTTTATAGAAGTTCTCACTCAGCACCAGCACAATCTAACAATTTTGGTATAAATTTCTGTCTTCATTAATTTTATCAACTCAATTTGAGTTTTTCATATTTAGTAGTCAATAAGAGGGTTTTCCTTTTATATAAAGAAATAATGCATTTTCACTGAATTAGAATATAAAACATAGCACCAGAGCCCATAATTCTGGGGTCATGAATTTCACAATTTTGGAAAAGCTTAATCTTGGCTTTTACTATGAACTCAATTTCATTCTTTGATGTCTAAGAGCCAAAGATGTGACCTTTAATGTACAAGGTATTTTTACTACATTAATTGATATTTCGTTTAAGTCATATCCGAATAACCTGTGATTAAGTGAACGCTTGGTCAATAAGCCACCGCAGCCAGCCATTATTACAAAAGATGCAAGACGATTTGGCTCAAGCCAAAGAGATGCTGTGACCATGAAGTTAACAGGTTTGGTTTTACTTTCCCCTTGGGGAATACTTAATGAAAGATGATCGTGTTTTTTCAATAAAAATGTTCATGTTCAAAACTGAATGTTAACTCATGACGGACGACGACAGGAAACTAGCAATAACAATAGGTAATGTACAGAAACATTGAATGTTCAAATACTGAATAAACAATCACTAAATCATTTTATTTCTCCATTGCATGATATTTCACGTTTGAATTGTTCTTTATCAGAAGAAGGATTGAGAAATATAAGATTATTCAAGACAATGACAATAAATAGTTAGTAATAATGGCAAATTATAATGTATTTTTGATAATTACATGTAAATCTAGCTCTCCATTTAATATTTTCAAAGTATTAAACCAAACTCTCATAAAAAAAATTATGCATATGGCTTAAAAAGTTAAAATGTATTCCAACCTGATCCATTAATTGCCCATTTAACTTTATTTAAAAGTTTTGATTTATTTTTTCATTAAAATGACTTAGGATGTATTCAAACCTGATCCATTGATTGTCCATTCACCGAGATTTCCCTTGATTCTGAAGAAATCATTATCTCAGAATAATTAAAAGAATAAAACAGAGGAATCATATATATAGCTTATAATTTAAACTTGACAGCATTTTCTTCAAAGTTCATTTATACATCTATTTTGATCTATCTATTCATAAACCATGAAAAAGGGATAAAATAAATACCGATTTCGCAGTTTGCGCCCCTATATCCGATTCTGCAGAAACATTTTTCGTTAGTTCCGTTTGTATAACAATAGGCACCATTCCTGCATGCAGAATTCGAAGGACATGCTCCTGAAAAACATTTTGTGCAAGACAAAAACTTCAGCACTGATTATCTTTTGATAAATACGTTTCTATCCCTTGTCCTACCAGTTTCAATTTTATAATATAAATTATTTAGGAAAGAAATAATACAAAAAGTATATTTTCAACAAATATCAGAAAGGATCACGACATCACACGAGAGATGATTGAAAAAGTAGTCTTTACTAAATCTGAAATGATCTAAACTAAGTCAACATTACGGTGGGTTTCAGTCGAAAATACAAATATTTCCATCAATAGTTGTTTAACATTTCCTTTATTCGATGATAATATTTGACAGGTGTGGTTGAAATTGCTCTTGTCGTAATTTTAGAAACTAAAAAAGTAAAAAAAAAAATCCTTTTCGAAAATAAACAGCATCAAAACATGAGTTTTTTCAATACTTTACACCAGCATTTCTCACGATAAATTAAATACTAGGCTTTTGTCATCATACAGAAAACCTTCTTTTATAAAAATGAAATTCAGAAGAGTTCATATCTCGTGACCACTCATAAAAAAGCTTTCTCACCATTCTAATATTATGAAACTGGTGCTAAAAAGATACTGGTGTTATATCCTTGTGAATTAATCGAAATAAATAACACCACAGTCTTCCACACCTATATTATACTTTGATTGCATGCCACGGCCAATACTCGCCAAAATAAAAATTTAAACCGGTATTGCTTGTTTATTTTCTCTGTATAAATAAATTGAAACTATATACCTTCTGCACAAGTTTTACCACTGTATCCAGGAGGACAAAGGCATGAAAAGGTTAGAGTACTGTTGGTGTTGGTTGTACATAGTCCTCCGTTGGAACAAGGGTTGGGATTACAATCATCTATAAGAAAGAAATGTTCATTAATTCAATACTTTAATGGACTGGGATAGACAATTTGAATTATCTCTGAATATGAATGAGCAGTGCTAGTTATAAATTCGACTAATTTTTAAACAAATGATACTTTTCATCAATATAATCTAATGGTATCAGAAACAGATTGGTCATCGGATGCAACAAAACGCATACTAGTATTGACTTTGAGCCCAGTTAATAAAGAAAAACGTTCATTTAAAAAAAAAAAACCTTTCAAGTTCCTCACAATGTCGACATAATAACATCTTGATTCGCCTCGAGCCCTAAAATGTTAAAACAAACATAGTAAGGTTTAGTATCCCCATCGCTGTAAAATTGCGTTACTGTTAATTTGTTAAGGAAAACCTCGAAACTTTTGATACACGTTATCGTTATCAAAATAGAAATTGCTAATTTTAGGACGATTTATCTTTTGTGTTCCCAGTGCTTCTATTAAAACATTCAAACTCTTACATCATTACTTTTCAAGACTCCAATGATACGGCACATAACTTTTAAAAAATGATTTATCACACTTGATGACCCATACAATTCATTTTCCGGGGTCATTGTACTGATAAGTCATATGTTAGTATGTAGCGAACGGCATGTTCTGTAGACTTTGTCTCAAACCAAACGCAAAATTTACAGAGTATGTAGCGAACAATTTCTCCTCTCGTTGCGGTCAAATTCAAGTAATCATTGTCCCTGTTGCAAATATGAAACCAAAATTGTCATACCATATGAAAACTCAAGGTCCCCGATAGTCCATTTAGACAGTATCTTACTCTCTTACTCCCTCGATTTGATAGGGAATATAATTCCATATAACATCACCAACAATTTAAAAATTCCTGAAATGTAGTAGAATCTCCCTCATGCAAAGTTTTTCTCCTTTATTGGCTTTTGACTTGAGATATAGAATTTTTAGGATTCTTCTATAATATCTTTTAATTGTTTTTGGCTTACCATATATTTAGGTTTCAAGCATCGCTGAGGAGAAATTAAGAAATCATTTTTCGAAACGTGACACATACATGTACGATAAACCAAAATTAGTATCACATATTTTCATTTACATGTTAAAAATACGACCTTTTAGATTAATTTAAAAACTTCATAGTTACCAGGATTTTATACATAAGTTGTGTAATCCTTCTGTACTGGTATTTGTCAGAGAAATGTCAGTAATACATTTGCCGTTACCAAGTCGAGGCGTGAAAGAAATGGCTCCTAATGCATCCATCACGAGAACCTGTTGACTGGAATAACACTAAAATTCTGAAGTTGAATTTGTCATTAATGGATACAAAATATTTTTATCAAAACCTTATTTGTGATGTGTTAATTGCTGCAATCCTAACATTAAAGATAAGACCTTCTCCAAAGCACACAATGAAATCATATTAAAGTAAAGGCGACAATATCAAAGAACGAGCAAAGATAATGAACAGTGACCAATCTCGTAGGTCCCAAATAGAATACAAAACAAAATTTGGGCAATTAGGACCCATGTACACACCGGAGGTGGGATCAGGTACCAAGTCGACCGGTCACATCCGCCTGTTCTCTTGATCAGGTAAACGGAGTAATCCGTAATCAAAATCAGTGTATGAAAAACGACTTAACAATTGCTATGAAACACACCAGACAGGGTTATAACGAATATCGTTTAAAGTCATCATTTCGCAAGTTCTACGGTCGCTATAATGACCTTGCTTGCGATTACAAATTATCACTAAGTCATATGTTGACTGATTTGTTTCATACCCTTTGTTAGACTGTCATTTTTACACTAGATTTAACGACGGGTAACCCCGTTTTACTTTGTATCGATTATGGGCTCACGGCGGGTGTAACCGGTCTGCAGAAGATGCTTACCCCTCCATGGCACCTGATCCTGCCTTCACTTTTTTGGAGGTCCGTGTTGCCCTACACTCGATTTTGTATATGTTTTTGGGACTATGATTACGTTTAACACATTGTTTACTTCGCCAATCTATACAGCAATTGACCCATTGGTAGGCCATGCTGGCAAACTATATCGTTACAACGACCATAGAATTTGCGAAATGCTGTCTTTAAACGTGACTGTTGAAACCCCTACAATAACTTCTTTGAAAGTAGCCTGTATCGATTCAAAACTGATCATACGCAGAACACGATCTTGTGTATCGAAAAAAAAATGAGATACATGCACACCAAATGCAGGTGATGGTGTTGTTATATAATGGGAAGTTGACGATGGAGAAACTGAAATCGTCCCGTTTGTGATCAAATGTATTGTTAGTATGCCGTTAATGTCTTTATTCAATAAAATATCCAAGTAAAAAGCAAATATGGAAGACTCTGTGGTGTCTTTTATTTTTAGTTTGCTGGCATATATCAAATCGACATATGAATGAAAATTATCATCATAATAGATAAAACGTCGTCAATGTATCGAAATGTCGAATTAAATGCTACTGCTAGAGATTTCTTCTTTTCATTTAGAAGCTTTTGAATAAATTCTGCCTCATAAGAATATAAAAACGGATCAATTAACAAAGGAGCACAATTCGTACCCATGGTAATTCCAACAGACTGTTGAAAGAACTGGGCGCCAAAAACTACAAAATATATTGTCGATGAGGAACTCCAGCATTGCTTTCATATCAATAACATATGAAATAACATAGTACTTGTGTGTAGAAGCAGAGTGGAGTTTAACAAAGTAATTTTTAGAATGGCTGATTACTAGATATACTTAATGGCACCTGATCCTGCCTTTGCTTTTGTCGAAGGTCCGTGTTGCCTTACACTCGATTTTGTATATATGTTTTTAGGACTATGATTATGTTGAATACATTGTTTACTTCGCTAATTTATATTTATATCCAGCAATGTATCTTTGTTTGCAAGGGGTTTTGTGAAGTTTTGGAACCCATTAAAGGTACGGTAATTCATATTCATTCGTCTCTTTCACTGGGATATCATATGTGTTTAAAACTGAAACATGATTTTAGATAATTCCATCCTTTGAAAGAGCAGTAGGAGTGTAAGTACGATTACCAAATGTGGAGTTAATATCAAGTTTTTTTTAAATGCAGTTGTAGAATTGAGCCTTACAGACAAAGACAATATATTGTTTCAAGTTTTGTTAACTGGAACCAAAACATATTCCTCATGTGATTTATATAATTCATTGATCACTTCTGTTTTACGAAACACAGAAACATGCATGGTACGTACCTTGGTACGTATATGTCTAAAACGGAATTCTAATATTTTTATCCTTTTTATGCATTCTGACAAGGTATCGAGTTCTTTTTTCATATTTGACCCATCGTCTGGCATAATCGTCGACAGAATTTATCATAGAGATGAAGTTCTGTTGTTAATTGAATGACCGATGTTCAGAGATTAACAAAAATGGAAAAATGGATTAAGTTTCTAATATCTAGTTGATCAGCCATTCAACAAACACCTCTATTTGCTTAGAACGGGGGCCACTCCGACCTTCTACACAAAGGAGTGAGGTCTTTTGAAGTTGATATTAAAGAATTGCTGGGGAGTTCCTCATAATGAAAATCAATATATTCTCCGTAGTATTTTGGTAGATGAGTGTGAGTATTTTAGATCTGTGGAATTCCAAATGGGACAGCTGAATTGTGCTCCTTTAATTAGAGCTTGACCTATTTTTATTATGGCTTATGTAGGCAGCAAATTCATTCATTAGGGAAGATCTAACTGCACAAAAATGAAGAATCTCAAATTAAAAGCGGTGGCCTTAATTCAACAATTCTCGATAATATTTTGGACGATGTTTTATCCATCAATAATAATGATTTTATTCATATGTCGAGTTCAATATAATCCGCAACGAATCTAGAACTAGAAGGACACCTCAGAGTCCTTCCATTGGTCTCGCTTGTACTTGGATATTTTATTCGAACATTGACATACGGCAAACTAACTACCACAACTCTTAATGACACACCCGCGCCCACCGATTTCAGCTTCTGCAATCGTCACCCTTCCCATAGGTTACTGTAGCAATATTCCATCATCATCTGCATCATGGGTGTGTACTATCCACTCAACTTATTACGATCACGCAAGAGCTTGTTTCTCGTACGATCAGTTTTTGAATGCGGAGGCAAGCTACGTTACAGACAAGTTGTTGTGTGGCAGGGGGTGGTTCAACAGTCACGTTCTTAAACAGCAGCTTATTTCGTAAAGGGTTCTATGGTCGTGTATCAGGAGGAATTTTAGTTTAAACGGCAATTTGGCACCGCTTATTTTCATTGGACCTCAAATGCTGTCCTGATGTGTTTCATAGCATTGTTAAGCTCGTTTTCACACACTGATTTGACTACGGGATTGTTCCGTTTGCCTGATCGGACTTTTTTGTGGAGCTCAGGAGGTGTGAACCGGTCAACAGGGGATGCTTACCCTCCTGGCCCCTTGACTACACCAGCGCTTTCTGTGTGTCAGTTAGGGATTCCGTAGCACCTTAGCTCGAACTCTTGTTTTATGTGTCCACTTTCTATTTAGGCTTTCGAGATTCGTATCACTGTTCGTTATCTTTGCCTTTACATTTTAAAATAAGTTATCTGATATCCTCATTTTCGACTATATTAATATCACCTGTAATGATATGTTCACCTGGACTATAGTTGAAAGAACAAGAACATGTAGGTGGATTAATTAAGTATAAGATTGTCAATATCTAGGCACTGTAGAGTTTTCTTGTAATTAAAAAATTTGGATGCAGTAGCGGAAATATATTTGTACATGTAGGAAATGCAGGTTGTAGACTTGAATTTAAAATATGCTGGAATACAAGACTTAACATTTTATCACGAAGAATGTTGCTTGTTTTGACGGCATATATAGCTTTGTTAGTAGGTTTGAGTTTATGGAACTGGTGGCAAGATTCTGAAAGATTACTATCCATAATCCGCGATGGATTAAAAAGCTTGTGATGGGCAATATCCATAATCACAGCATTCAGTCTATATTCTGGTGTTTTAAAGAATCCAAGTAAGGAATAACTTTGGCATCTTCTAACAACATATTCAAAACTTTCAGTGGAGCAGAGTAAAGTTTTGTGCGAATAAGCGGTAAGGTAAAAAATAAATAAATAGTGATGTCGTATACGTATGGTCTTTGATATGACCGATGTCCATGACTGCGTTTACGTCATTGTGTATTAGGAAAAAGTCCGATCACATTGACGTTATTTTCTAGGGACTAGTCGAATTTTCTACATTTAGTATATTATCGATGCAACATATGGAAATGCAGTGCCCAGGGACTTGATCCAGTGATCTTCTCGTTGTCTACGAAAAGGGGTACTTAAAGTGGAATTGTTTGTGTGATGGTAAATTTTCTCACACATTTCATAAAATATAAAAACAGAAAAAATCTAGTACGGCACTAAAACGGACCTTTGAAAAACTAGAAGTAGGACCCAAGTGCAAATGAGTAAGCATCCATGTCTGACCAAGAATGCTCGCCGTGAGCCTCTGTCTTAATCAGAAGTGATTCATAGTCAGAATTCAAAATTCAAAATCAGAATTTTAAAAAAGCTAACATTTCATACATGTATGAAGCACATTAAACAGCATTTGTTCTAATGCCTTGGACGTATCAACAAATACGAACATTATAACGACCATAGACTTTAATACTGATTTTAAACAGGACTGTTGAAAGCCCTGTAACATCAACCTGCTTGTCGGTAGACTGCCTCAGTTTAGAAAAGCATACTCAGAACGTGTTCTTGGAAAAGTTGGCAACAGAGACACTGAAGTCCTACCGTTTGCCGTATATTTGAGTTGTTAGTTTGCCATCATCGTCAATGTTCAAAAAACATTCAAAAATGAAAGCCTCTTTTTATTTCAATAGGTTGTTAGTGTACGAAAAGAAAATGTTTGTGTTTTCTATATATTAAAACAGAGTATTGTTCATTTATTTAGTTGAAGTTACAATGGTTTCAACAATCTAATCAAAAGTCAGCATTTCGCAATTTCTATAGTCGTTATAATAATCCAATTTACAAATACAAGTTGAATGTCGAATGTTTTCTGATTTATTTCTTAAGCCCCAGTCCCACTGTCACGTT
>CAJDSM010075843.1:0-14334 GCA_903981925.1 Ostrea lurida
TCTTTGCCGTTACATTTGTTTAAGGTATTCAATGTATAACAATTTTGAATGATATAATCAACATAAATGTCTATTGTTAAGTAAAGATGAAATGGTTAAGTAGATCAAATTCACATGACCGGTAAATGGTTAGAAGCCGACCTTTTAGCACTTGCAACGTAACTTCCCCAAGATATTTGTATGAAAACTTCTTTCTTTAAAAAATAATTTGATATAACATGCTCTTCACATAGACTTCAATGTAAAAATTTAGGTCAAATAAATCAAGAAGTAATCAAAAGCTTGAAATTTAATTCCTTTGGTAGATGATTTTTATTTGATTAACCCTTGCTTCTTGCATATCGATAATATACAATTAGGTTTGAACAAAAGTTCCAACAACTTACGAGGTTTTCACCTAGAATGAAATTACTAACAACTAACATATGTGAATATATAAACAAAGTAAATATCAAAACAATGAATGTATATACCATATAACTATTTAAAGTATTTTCTTCAGTTCAATATAAATTGTTGGACGATATTAAAAATTATACTCCAAATTGTCACTGCCCCAAAATAAAAGTCGTGTATCAATAATAGATAAATTTTGTATATTAGATAATTCGCTGTTCATAATATTTCCATCAAATGAAAATGTTTTACAAATGAAGAAAAAAATATAAGCATCTTCTCTCCTACCACATACACAGTAAGGAGAATCAACAATAGTTCTTCTGTGTAAATCATAGTTAAGCAAACAATTTTGTCTTAATTTACTAGTAGTATGAATGATATTTGATACTCGTTTGCCAACTAGAAAATGTTTAGGCACATTTAAAATGTTATCATATTTAGCAATGTTTCGACGGAACTGACAGCCAGATAGATGTTGCTTCTTTCATTTCGTCTGATAAACAGTTCCATTTATGAATGACATCTGGAATAAATGATATACCTGTATTATACATTTCTAGCCTAGTTCTTGGAGGTACATGTATATAATCATCTTCATGACGGGTAATGTATACGAGATGATTCCTTACGAAAATTATCAATTATCAACTATTCTGGAGTTTTATTACAGCTAAAAGGACAGAAAGCACCGGAGTTGCTCGGTTAAAAGCCAATGACAACCCTGCATATTCAGACCCAATCACAAAAGCCAACATCTTAAATGATCAATTCCCATCAGTGTTTAATTCATCTGAAGACTCTACTATCATTAAGGAGCTTTTAACACCCCATGACTTCCCCCAATGAATATTCAACATTGATACCAACGGCGTGCAGAAAGCTACTCGCCGTTCTCCCCTCAAATCTCCAAATAGCGGCGGTCCTGGCGGAATCAACCACCAGAATATTGAAGGAAAACTTTTTACTGACGGAACTGGCCCACATTCGCTAACCACTCTTGTGCGGGTGCGTCCATTCAGCCAAGGTACATACACTGGATTGGAAGAAGGCTGACGTAGCGCCTATCTACAAAAAAGGTATGGAAACTGTGCAGCAAACTACAGGCCAATATCGCTGACATCTGTTGTATGCAAGATCATGGAGCATATAGTCTGCAGCAACTTCGTGCAACATTGTAATCTACATCACATCATAAAGGATGCCCAGCATGGATTTATGAAACGCAGATCCTGCGAGACCCAACTCATCATTACTCTCCAGGACTTAGCCAGGACCATTGACAACAGAGTTCAGACGGATGTCATACTAGATTTCCATTATACATGTAGATTTCTGCACAAGTTCCACCACTACGGTATTNAATATATAAACAAAGTAAATATCAAAACAATAAATGTATATACCATATAACTATTTATTTATTTAGCCAGGACCATTGACAACAGAGGTCAGACAGATGTCATACTAGATTTCCGTTATACATGTAGATTGCTGCACAAGTTCCACCACTACGGTATCAGAGGCAATACATACAATTGGATCAGCGACTTTCTACATGGCAGAGAACAGAGAGTGGTCCTAGGTGGTTGCACCTCAAGGACAGCACCTGTAAAATCCGGAGTTCCCCAAGGGGAGTGTCCTAGGACCATTACTTTTCTGCTATTCATTAAGACCTGCAAGATGATGTATCCCATTCAACAGCAAGACTGTTTGTAGATGACTGTATTCTGTACAGGAAGGCTACATCACCTGCAGATGCCTGTCAACTCCAACAAGACCTGGATTCTCTGCACCAGTGGGAAAGCGACTGGCTCATGGAGTTTCATCCCCTCAAGTGCCAAACCCTCCACATAACTAACAAGAGAGCTTCCACTAGAATTCCTTATACCATCTATGGGCATCAACTGGAGGAAGTGACTAAGTAGCAATCCATCATAAACTCAATTGGAACACTCATATAGGACAAGTGTGCAAGAAAGCAAATTTTAACAGAGCATTTCTGCAGAGAGATATCTCCAAGTGCCCAACTAAGATCAAGGCTTTGCGCTACACCACACTTGTAAGTCCTATAATGGAATACGGATCCATCATCTGGGATCCCCACACAACCAATAACATCGGCAAATTGGAGATGGTAGAGAGGAGATCGGCGAGGTTTGTCATTGGCGACTACAAGACCACCAGCAGTGTATCCGTCATGATGAATGAGCTCCATTGGCAGACACTACAAGAGCGAAGGGCACAAGCGAAAGCGACCATGATGTTCAGGATTGTTAACAACCTAGTGGGCATCCCAACAACACATCTGGTCCAGACTGCTGTACCTATCAGAGGACACAGTCAGAAGTTTTTAGTGCCCTATGCCAGGACCTCAACAATACCAGAAGTCCTTCTTCCTAGACGCCATCAGGACTTGGAACTCACTTCCAAGGACGCCGTTGCCAGTGTGTCTCTTGAAATCTTCAAGAGATCACTGCAGCCATAAAACCTCTCAATTTTTTTTATTGGCACAGGTAAATAATTTCACTATTTTAACTGCACGAGTGGGGTTTGCCAATGCCACAGTATCTTTTGAACCATTGAAAAAGATTTCCACATATTCCATAAGTTAGTAATTTAAAAAGAAGTCCCTTATGCCAAACTATGTCAAACGTATTAGAAAGATCACCCAAAAAAAACACCATACAGCATGATTTACCTTCATCAATATTTTTCACTATACAATGATATGTTGGTAAACTGTAGAATGATCTGGCAAAAATCAAGCTTGGTATACTGCGCAATGGCCTACATATTCAGGCGACTTGTTGTTTTTTCATAGGTGTAATATCCATAATAATTAGAAACAAGAGCTTTTTCTTTGTATTCCTTATTCTAATTTACTCACGAAAGCATAACTTATTAGAATGTAATAAATAGAAAAAAAAAACCGAAAGATTTAATTTTTCGTAAAGATACAATTATGCTACTTTAAAGAAATCACAGTGTAAAAATAAAAAATACAGATTGCTACTTAAAATCCCACCCGATGAAGCAATTGTTATGAATTCATAAAAAATAGTCTGAAAACACTTCTCTAGGTTTAATGAACACAATTTCAGAAACATCAGCAGCTGCTTGTAGCATTTCCAGAAATACAATATCAAGAACCTATATTCATTCACATATATAAAACACTTTTCAAAAATCTGACTACATCTTGAACTGCCGTTGCAACTTCCTCAATAGATCTATCCATTTTAATTCTTTATATTATAGTTTATTTTATTAAATTCTTCAAAATGAAATTGATAATAATAACGCGTATTCAAGCTCGTCTTAGGAATATGCGGGATGTATCTCAGGGTTCAATATATATATTCTAAATGCGCTTCCGGAAAATTAGGGTTTTTAGCATCATCCGGTCCTCAATATAACTCTGGGTATATTAAGACGTCGCGGTCACGCAAAGCTCCTTTCTATCAACTGCTGAAACAGTCGTAGTTTATCAACGTCATAGTAATCTTGAAAAAAAGCCACGAGTCGCATTTCACACAAATGCTTCAAATTACTTATATGTTGGTGTTCTACCGAATTTATTGCTTGGCAATTTTGCCATGGATGCTATCGTTTAAATTTTTTTTTAAATAGCCATACATGTACCGTCGATCGTGTCACGGGTAAACACGCATTTTATTAATAAGTTCATCACTTATTACTTTCTCACGTTAAGACCAATATTTTGGATGATTTACAACGCGGTTTTTTATATTATTTTATACCCGTACATTTGTCTATGATTATTTCGGCAAGCAACACTGGCATATTTTGCATGTACTTAACACTAACACTATGTAGGGGCACATTCCATTTTAGACCTTACTCGTTTATCTTTTGGAAATTGAACGTTGAAATGGCCATATTGTTTACAGCGTAAGTCGCTGAAATTTTACAATATTTTTGAAACATGCATATAGGGATTATCAAGAAATTAACTATTACAAATTACTTTGCTGAGAATTGGTCAACATTCGACTATTTATGATTATTTACTTTAAGTCCGATGCTTCTCTCGTGTGAAATGATCTAGCCGTAGTGAGTTCAATCATAGTTAATAGCTTCGAGTGAGCGTGTATTTTTCAGCACTAAAGAGCTCCATTGCTTTTTTCGTCATGCGAGTTTTTCAGGTCCTCACCTTCCCACACAATGTTTAATACCAATATCTCCCTCAGATACGTCGTGGTACTCGTCTGGAGCAGCTCAAATGTCTTAAATTACTTGACATGCAGAAAAAATAAATTACTTAACAAAAGGGGGGGACATACTCCCCCCCCCCCCCCCTTGAGCGGGGGGGGTACAGTCTGAGCAGGAAGTTGTTGATGACAAGGCAAGGTTTGTAGCCATGACATGGCCGATTGCCTACTCTGGATATTTACCATCAAGCATCTGTCTCTTATTGTTTTGACATTTTTAATGGAAGTTCCCCAGACTAAATGTGTGGGTGTTGTATCATGGGATATTGACCCAATGATTATTCATCAATCATTGCCCCATAAAGGTTTTTTATTGCTGACATTTTAGTGTAATGGTAACATACAGCACACCTAGTTTCTGTTCCACCTGCGTCTTCACGGGTATTGACTCGTTTTCGATTCTCATATTTACTATTTCATTCATTGAATATTTTCGAACCATATGTTCAGCTTTCTGAGAGTTGTTTGGATATTTAATATACCCCCTTCTATATGCAATTCTTGGAGTCGTGCATTAACAAGCACGGCCTATATGCTTTCTTCAGAATATTAGCCTTATTACATGTCCACATTACCCAAAAAAAAAAATAACTATTATACCAAGGTCGGGTTAATTCCCATATTACCACTTTGATGGGTTTATTTTCCCAGACGTTTAACGGCCATTCGCAATTTACCTATATCAAAGATTCCACGCCCAGGCGCTGCTGAAGCAATCGGGGACTATTCTTAGGCTTGCACAGTTCAGGGCCAACAGTCGGACTGGCACAGTCTTCTTCCCCCATTCCCATATGCATGTACGTCCCTGGTCTAAAGTCAGCCACTTACAAACACCCCCTCCCCCCCTAGCTTACTTCTACAACTTTATCAATGCAATTTAGGCTCAACACATTCCCGTCATATTATCTATTATGCCATACAAATTCTCAACTCAAACGTGGGGCAGATTCAAGGATCTTCTCCCACACAAGACCATGCTAACATTTTCCACAAATGCACTATCATCAGGTGAAATAATAAACCCACCCTTTCTTTAGGTCATCTTTAGCATCCACAGCACAGTCCTCGCAAGTTAATATCAGCAAACCAGCTTACTCGTAGATCTACAGCCTTTTGCCTGTTTATGTATGTCCCGTTCCCTCGTAAGAGAGTTTCCACTCATGGAGGCATTGCTTTACGGATAAGGCTACAACAATTTAGGCCTGTGCTCGCCGTACCATGGCCGATTGACGGGGAAGTTCTTCATCATGCCACACTGCTGCGACACAGTCCCCGCCCCATTTAGTATATGACAAGCAAGGGGTACCGCGGACCTTTCAACCCCGGGTCTCCAGGGGATTGATCATTTGTCCACAATTCATATATATGTGGTCATCAATGGATACATACTCCAAGGTTTCAAAACTCACATAATCATTTAAAGTTTATTACCTTTGCTAGGCATTTCTTTGCACGTGTTGGAGGTGATACCAGTCATTCCCACTGGGCCAAACTTTCTAGAGTACGACCAACCTCTGCACCTTCCCAGTATCCATAGGAATTTTAATTCACATTGTATGTTCAAAATTGCATTTGTATCCACAACCCACAACACTTTATCGGAGCTGAGTTACTCGGGATAATATGCGTTATTAGGGTTGGGAACGCGTCCCTCAAAGGGCAATTCAACGAAAGCAAATTATTGTTCAACAGGCCGTCACAGCTTTCTTTCATTTAAGTTTTTAGCATCAAGTATTCAAAACTACCAACTGGGTAGGCACCCACCCTGGTATTCAGCCAACAATATCCTGGGCCGTTGTGTGCCCGCCGCATCACTCAAATGCCGCAGGCCATCCTTTTGTTCTCTTAGTACGGGCTTATAACCCGTTATTAAATTTTCCCTCAAGTGTTTTCCTAACAACATATGTAAATATAGGCATTGACGCCAATGATAAATTTCCATGTTCACCTCGTATAGCGCAACAGCAATACTTGACAGGTGCCCAGGCAATCTATACAGGTCTGGACCGGATAGGAAATTAGATCCTTATACACCTACCATTGGAATGGCTAATCGAGCCCGTTCCTTCTTGCATTTTAAGATGGATCTATCACCATTATTAAGTATGCACTAGGTGCACTCAGCAAATCGTACGTGTCAATCTTGTTTTATTGGTTCTTTCATTGTACCAACCAAGTGCCTTACATTCATTTATATGTGTGATAGTCGGTTCTCTATCATCACGCTGTACTCCTTAATCTCATGTTCTTGGCGGCAGAGCTACTAGTTAGTTTCTCGGATCTCCCCCCCCCCCCTTCCTACACTTGCACCAAGCAATGCTCAAGTTCAATCGGTCTACGATCGCTATAATTCACCTTTTTGCGATTAATAATTTCACTAAGTTATATGTTGATTATGTGTTTCTTACCCTTTGTTCGACTGTCAAATTGACCGTAACCCCGTTTACTTTGGTCGACTACGGGCTCACGGCGGTGTGACCGGCCAATGGATGCTTGCTCCTCCATGGCAGCCTTGGGTTCTGCTAGCCTTACGCTTTGTCGGAGATCCGTGGTTGCCCTACACTCGAGTTGTTAATGCGTTCTTCGGCTATGATTGCGTTTAACCTTGTTTACTTCACCATTCTTTATGATTCTTTTTAGCCACCAAAAATAGGCGCCATGCACATAAGACCCCCCTATGAATGTTACATGTTAAGTCTGTGTAGTATCTGAGTGAAGCTTTGTTGTTGCTACGCTCGTTCCTGTCCACGTTCCCTAGGCAGTCGTAGGAACTGCACTCTTCATCGTACATTGTGGAGGCTAAACATCACTAGATGCTCCGATGCATCGTGCTCTCCACTTTTAGAGTTGGGGATACAATCCATAATCTCGCTTTACTCCTAAGCGTTGGTCAGCGGTGACTATGAAGTGTGTTGTGACTCGTCACCATAGTTGGGTGACTTGATGGTGGCGGAATGCACTTGTGTGCAGTGGCATTATCGTCCAAAGCCCCACCTTCAAAATGGATGTGATTTGATATCAAACTTGTTTCGTTCCTGCTAGGATTCGCAAAGGCGCATAAACCAACGACTTTCAACCAAAATGTGTATCTTGACATTGGTGGTCATTTGGGATATTGGCCCATTGACCATTATGAGTCTGACCATTGTAATGGGATATTTGGTCCACATTGTTATACCATTAGAGTGACATTGTTAATGGGATAATTGCCCATTGTACATGTCTGTTGTGTAGTGTGTTTGTGCACTTTGATGAACTTGCTTACCCCCCCAAGTGCACCAATCTAGTACCTAATTGGTCACCACTTGTGTTGATATATTGTTGGGGCGACCCGCGGCCGCCCCCATATGTTGCTACCCAATTCACCGCGACCAAATACGCCAATGACAAATAATAATCTAGTGCTTAAACAGTTTATTTTTTGTGTGTCTTTTTAAATAACATCGATAATAAGTGAATGCAATAAAATAAAATTGTTATTGTAGCACAATTATTACCTCCGTGCGTGCGTGTGCTCACATGGATATTCTCATTAACGCCGTGTGTCTTATCAGAAATGCGTAAACTCTATGGTTCGGACCTGAATACGAGCCCCATTTTAAGAGTTTGTCACAAGGGCTTGTGCACCTAATATGTAATTTCTTTGAGTGTTGGTATCGAGTTTGTTTGGCCGCCATATGTAGTGTCTCCCGTGCACAGTGTTGATGGAACATAATGTGAAACACATTTATGTGACAATGCAATTTACTATGCTGGTGAAAAACAACGCGCAACATTGCATGATCCCACTCTTCTGATGCAGCTGTGTAAGACAACCTCCACAAATCGTCTACTCATAATTTTATGCATAACTATTTTCTACCGATTAAGTGTTGTTATTTGTGACTCGCTAGGGTGACTAAAAAAAAGAGCGTTAAAAAGACCCTGCTGCGATCTTTCATCAAGTAACTCGTTCACCAAAGAATAAACAAAGGACGGCAAGATATTACGCCAATGTAAGGATATCTGCAGCCAATCACCAGAAGCGCCCCATCACATCTCCAACCCACCAATGCCAAGTGTTAGATCTTTTCTACGCCTCCAGTTATAATCAACACACAGAATTCCTTCATACGAGTAGATATCCAGGATGATTCATAACAAAAGGTGGAACCTCTGTGCTCCCAGCGTTGACGAATACGAGCGGAAAATAAAGGACTCACATGTCAGCCAGGACGAGCTAGAGGCAATATGGAAGGTGTCCTCTTGTAGAGTTTTCGCAGAGACTGTGGCAAAGGATACAGGTCTTAAAAATGCTTTAGTAACCACCCTGCCGGAATCGACTTATGATCAATTCACACAGAGTTGGGAAACCAAAGATCTTCAGACATTCAAACCAAATCTCGCCTAAAACATGTTGATACTAAATCTAAGACTTCTACCGTACCGCATTATACTCGCATATAAGTCGGACTGAATTTGTCATATTTGTGCCATCTTATATAAATTACCTTTTCTAGCCAGAATTGGTTTGGTGTACTGTTTATTGTAATTAATTTGTTTACCGGTATTTATATTCTTCTATAGGTTATTAAATTGTCCACTTTATTTCTCTTCTCTACCCCCTGTTATTTCATGCTATCACGCTTTTGGTATTGGCTACTGACTAAACCGTCATTTACGCATTTCAAAATCACGTTAAATTCAGCACTGTATGGCAAGAAAAATACTTATGATATTAATACTCGCATATGTCCGAACATAGGACTTCTGATCGAGTCTACTCCCCCCAAAAAAGCTTATATGCGAGTATATACGAGTAACCTAAAAACTGTCATAGTCCAACAAGGTCTGACGATGGTGTAGGATGGTCTGGAACAGCTAAATTATATAATTACGGAATAAGCTGAATATGCAATCTTGCGGTGCAGATTAACGTATTAACAACCAATCTTTTGCACTGAATTCATTATAAGACTGACACTTCCTAATTCGCTTTTTAATGCTTTCCATTGCATCTTCATGTAAAAAGTGCATAGATTTACAGAATTTGTCATGTCACTATGGTTTTTTTTTCAATCTCTAAAATATAATGTATTTATTAAACTAGATTTCATCAATGCAATGATAATTTTTCCACGGAAAGGGGTTAAAGAATGTTAGCGTGCTTTATTCGTCACTTGTTTTTCTACACTTCTCCATTTTTTATCTTGTCACGTTTTTATAAATGTGTTGTTTTGTCTTTTGTATTTTCCGACATGTATACAACGGTCAACAAATAGTTGAACAATATCATACTACTGGCTACCTTACTACCCACACGTTCTTCCACAATGGTTCCTGTTTATTCTCCGATTGTACGCCGTTTCTTAGCTCTACCTGAGATGTGTCTAAAAGTGGTATTCGGATTCGCGTCTTCGTCCCTGTTCACTATCTAAAAGTCAGGTCTTTCGGCCGTTCAGAGAAAAAAATATTAAGTATTGAATCTCCGATAGGCGATTCAGTGGACGTAAATATGTATATTTTGTTTCCGGATTTGAAAATTATCGTAATCTTCTCTTCATCTATTTTAGATTTTTTTCGAAATCTCTAAAGTTGACAAGTATTTTTTTCTTAGGCCGTCTCGTTGATTGAACGAATTGAAAAATAAAATGGGAAATTCATCATCAATAATTTTACATTTTTACAGATCTTTCATTTCTTGGAATTTCTCTCTTTATGCTTCTCGTCTATTTCTAAAGAATGATCACTTTAATTCGTAACTTGCCCAAACAATTTCGGTATTCATTAGATCAGCAAATTAATTTATTTAAGGGGCATGGACACGTTCTGAGCTTAAAATGTTCAAATTTGTAGATTTTCCAATTTTTAATGTTTTAAATGCTCACTTAGTGGTTTTTCTAATGTTCCAGCAAAAATTTGAACTTCATTTGATGTATACAATGAGATTACAGCATCTTTCAATTCCTTCACTATGTAAAACAAAGCTGAGTCAGTCTTTTTTGTTTACTACATTGATATTGCTAGTAACGTTCCGTTAAAGTGATTTTGTTCAAATTTTACAAGGTTCATTCTGAAACACAATTAACAGTTTCCCTAGTGATTCCTCCACATCTAAATTTTGTTTTTAAACCTGTATTTTTCTGGAAGCAAATCTTATGTAAACAAAACAAGACTCGAGCCTGTTTCACATGTGAAATTGTAAATGCTGTATCTCTCTTGTAGATCAACAAATGACGTTCAAATTTTTGCTGACCATTTGAATACCCTAAAGTGAGTCATGTAACATTTAATAGATTTGAAATCTAAAAATTCTTGAACAGTTTTTAGCTCAGAACTTTCCATATCGCCCCTTTAAGGCCATATGTGTGGTTCTTTATTTCAGATGCCTTAATTCACAACATTCGTATATTGTTAATATTATTAAACAAAAAATCTTTTTTAAAAAACACTTCTTGTAAAAAAAAAAATAACAATGCCTATTCCGAAACACGACGGACGAGAGAAGGACCGACTTTAAGACACACAAACAGTGAACGCGACCGGAAGACCGAACAGAGAACCGACTTTAGACACACCCTCACCTGAACCGAATGCCAAGCGAGCTTTTGTACCGGTGTCGTTGAAGAGTTTTCCACAAAACTTTTCACATTTTCCTTTCTTCTCCAGAAACTACTGGACCAAATCAACCAAACTTAATATAAAGCATCTATCCACCCCTGGTATGTCCAGTCCTGTTTGCCCAACTCTTGTTTTTGTATTATCTTGGGACTTACGAGATCGATCACTGTTCGATTATCTTTGCCTTTACATTAGACGTTTCAAAACTATATTTGGTAAGGAATAGAAAGCTGTTTTGGGATGGTTCTATGATTGTACATGCTGACTGTCCTTTTTGTCGTTAGATGTTGCAGGAATTTGAGCCCGAGATGAAAGAATGACATGGGATGAAATACTAAGTCCATACCTTCAAATACCTCTCCATGATATCACTATCCTCCGCCACGCCGACAATCAATTCAGGGCAATTTCATGTCGTTCTTGATGAAGCACGGTGAAGCTTCCCACAAATTGATTCATAGTGGGACTTAGATGTTGATTTCTGAATAATCCCTCACAAACATCCTATTCGCGATAAGTACACATCAACGGGTAGTTAATAACATCACAGGAGGCCCCCGGATTTCCCAAAAGAACACAACATGTGTTTGACCCAATTCTCTTACATACAATTAGGCTGAATTCGTTCTTAGTGGCATAAGAGCTACAAGATTGATCCAGTTGCTCGTTCTTTGCAGTCTGGAGATCTCCAAGTAGACTCTATTGTGGCTCTCAAATAATAGGTAGAGACTGGAGACATAATGCTCTGTCCTCTGCATGGATAAATGGAGCGACAAATTATCTCCCTAGTTAGCGGTAGGCGAAAAGGCGGTATCTCTATAGATAAACATTGATGCGCTTCGTTCTGTCGACCACCATGTAGCTTTTACGTACATTCGCTTGATTCTGAATCATTACACACTGCTTGATGAACGTTAAAATTTGGGATACCTCTCAAAAACGTGGACTCAGTTTTGAAAATCTGGTTTAAACATAATATTGATATATAGAAATAATATCAACTTGTCAAATATTATATGTGATTCGTGTTGACAATTAGCTTACGCGCAAGAAATTCTATTACATTTTCCTTCTTCTTTCTTATAGACAGATTATAATGGTGAAAACGTTTATACGCAAGTCAAAATAGAATATTAAAATCAGCTCTAATAAAAATCATACTCGTACATATCTTGTACGAACGAACTCTATGTGTTGGTTCTTTAGCAATTGATTAAGGATGACGGTATCTTAGCAAACACTCATAATGACACCTGTGTGATTTATACTCCTATATAATTTTCTACCACCGATTATACCCGTACTTGATAACAATGCATCGTCTACAGAAATAACCCCCTGAGTGGAATCCACCCTCTCCATTCATGTAATTTCACCCTCACAAGTTTTCTTGACTAATAATGCTCGACCGTATTATAACGGCTTAATAGATTCTCTCCGACGTGTGTTTTTTCTCATCTCAAATACCCTAACAGTTTACACCAGATATGTGTATAATAACCGGGTTTTGCCTTTGAAAGTTTATGCAACTCTCTCTCGACATGCGGTCCGACAAATCTCGACTCAGTGTGTGTTATTTGATCCTCACGCTCTGCGCAAAGTGAACAGTTCAGTACTGTGGATAGACTAAGTGGCGTTACGCTCGCTACACTCAATTGCCAGTTCAACTTGAGTCGCACGAGTCGGACGTATTTAGTTCTTCTAATAATACATAGTGAAGTGTGCTAGCCATATATACCTATAAGTCCCAGATGCTAAGCCTTGTATTTTTCTCGGTTTACTTCATGTGCGTGGATGATTGCCATCCTGACACTTAAATCTCGCCAATAATTATTAACCTTTGCTCGGCGGTCTCCGATGTAGTTGAGAGATAGTTTCATGTTCTCTCCTCTTTATTCTCTCCAGGGAGAGCCGCAATATACAAATCTTATACCTCGTGCTTTTACAACGCTCTTCTAATGATGTCTACATGCCTATTTTGGACTGGATAGATTGGATTATTACAAAGTTTTCTAAGCCTTTTCACTTGCAGCATTTTCGTCATTAATTTACAGATGCGGAGTTTTTGTCGGTTTGCGATGTTTCGAATATAATAAGCTCACCCGCGCTCTCCGATTGACACGGATGGGCGCTGCGTGTGTGTGTGGATCCCTTACACAAGCCTGTCAGTAGCTCAGTGTCGTGTGTGCGGGTTGAGGTCACCTTTTTTACCGCTCTGACATTTAATGTAGAGCAGTCAAAGTGAGTCCGATCAATCCCCCCGTCTTGCATCTCCTCAGTATTAGTATTTTACTATGGTGTGCTTTGTTCGTTTCTATCGTCATTCCAGATAAGTCCCGTGTATGCTCTCATACTTTCGTACGCGTTTGTATATAGGCATAGCAATTTGAATCTTAAAAAACATTTGATTTCTCAAAAATTTTTCTCGCACTGAATATGAACAAAAGTCCCTGGCGTATTCCACCCCGGGACCCTTGCCGTTCACTCAAACCGATGCGTTCACCTATCTGCAGCTAGGGAGTTAGACTAATCATCTATACACATATTGACTTCATACGAGAGAATTCACAAGCTATTTATTAAATCGCCAATCTGTAGGCACTATCCATAGTGTGTGCCTCCACTGAAGTCAGGATTGTGACACATCTCTCCGCTGACTGTGATATAACAATACTGTCTGTGAACGAACGCTCGAATATCTATGTTCTCACATGAGCTACATACTCCATTCTCACCCAATCTACTGGTCATCTCCCCTTGCAGAAAGGATTTTACAAACCCCACTATGAAGGAAAACATCTTTTGCTGGGAAAACGGCAAAAAATTGACTTGGACTTCGAAAATCAAATCCTACATGTAATTCACTGCTTATAGGCTCTCTTTTGTATTGATCCATTATAGACTTTTCATCTTACACTTCTAATACGAAAAATAATCCATAGCCGATAATGATTATGTAGTTTCAATGCTCAGCTGATAACGTACGCTACGAATAAATAATTTATTCTGTATATATATCAACTCTCTTTCCTTCTAACATAGTATGGGTTTTTTGAATTGGATAGGTGACATAACGTTAGAATTACACTTTAGCGCTCTACTA
>CAJDSM010075846.1:0-11156 GCA_903981925.1 Ostrea lurida
TTGTTACATTTCATTGCGTTAGGGTGCAATATTGTTGTGTAGAGATTGGGTTAGAAGTTAAAAGAATTTGAGCTCAATCCAAACTAAATTTAGATGCAGTATCCCCCGTTCTACACTGAAAAAAGAATATAGATACAAAATAAATACAAAAATAGTGAATTTGTTATACATGATCAATTCCCTAGTCCTCGTTACTTCTATCCTTCTTTCTTTGTTTAAGTTATATGTAGATGTCTAAACGTTATTTCAAGATGCTTCAACGCATTGAATATAATATCTCTGGGGAAAATATCGTTTTTCTCATTCAACATATACTTCATTCTAAGATTCGAACATGGCTTGACATGATTGGTGGGAATGTATAAACACACTATAGTGGTACTTAAGTTATACGCTATAGTAAGCAATTTTGACAAGGAGACCTTGTACGTAAAGATACTGCTGACTATGGTATTGATAAGCGCAATGAACTCTGTACACTGGGTATCGTGTAAGATGAAAATCCTTTTATCAAAGAGGGAGTAGCACTGGGTATAACTTGAAGGCTATATGTTTCCTTTTAAATCACAATTTGACATGCATAATTACTAATTAGACGTCCAGAAAAGTATAAACACGAAGTAGAGAGAATATACATATATAAAATTCCTTGTCCTTGTTCATGATAATTAACACTTTATTGCGATATTTATAAACATTGACAACTGATTCCCAAACATGCCTTATCTATGTCAGTGCTACGAAGTCCAGGTCATCAGTCTTTAACTCGTAGCCTATATCACAGAATAGAAAAATGATACCAAAAATACTAATATTTACGTTGATATATTCCATATCAGCTGAATCAAATCGCTATGTTTTGGAATTCCGAAGGCTACTTTCAGGTGAGTGTTTCTCGTGATTTTTTTTTACTTTATCTCCTTTCGACTGGTTTGAATTATTTCGTAATGGCATGAATAATATTTACGGTAAATTCAAATCATCTACTAAAATTCGATTGACAATGGACTCACAGTGAGTGTGACCGGTCGCGAGGGGATGCTTACTCCTCATAAGCACCTGATCACACCTCAGGTGTATCCAGGGATCCGTGTTTGCCCTACTCTTGTTTTGTATTCTTGTATGGGACTTGCAATTTTGATTACTATTTGTTATCTTTGCCTTTTCATTGATATGTGTTTTTTTTATTTATGTTGATAAAGTCAATCCAGTTCAAAGAAGACAGACGTTTAACCCTAATGCCATGATGTTTGGAGGGGGAAGTTCCAGTAGTTCTAGTAGCTTCAACCCAAACCAGATGATGAGCAGCATGGGGACAGGCATGAACATGTTTAATCCAGGATCTCAAACTAGCGGACAGACCTCAAGCCAATCATCCGGTACGATGGCAGCATTTGATCCCACAAAACTTAACAATCAATTAAGCAGTTCTTCTGGTTCACAGACTAGTGGACAGACCTCAAATCAACCATCCGGTACTATGACTGCATTTGACCCCACAAAACTCAACAATCAATTAAGCAGTTCTTCTGGATCCCAAACTAGTGGAATGGGCGGTGGCTTTAATCCCAATCAAATGATGGGAGGTGGAACACAATCCGGGGGTACCAGTGGAACCAGTTCAAGTGGTACCAGCACTGGGGGCTCCTCTTCTTTTGTGGGTAGTTTCAATCCAAACAAACAAGGTGGTGCTCAGTTCACAAATCCAATGTCACAAGTGGGAGGGGGACAGGGAGGGGCATCGTCGTCACTTACATCAAATTATAATCCCAATAATGCCGCCGTAAATATGGCGGGAGGTTATGATCCAAATGCTGCCAACTCAGGACAGGGCACAGGAGGAAATGCACCATCATTTACCAACGGAATGGGCATGAATGCCAAACAGCAATCGATGGGAGGAGGAAGTATGCCAACTGGTAATGGTATGACGCAGCAATCGGGAAGTGGAGGTACCACGTCACAAAGTGGTGCAAGCAGTGGAGGTGGGAGCTCTTCTTTTGGAAGTCCAACTGGGTCGGGAACTAGTTCCTCTGGTGGTACATCTGGAACGGGTAGTGCATCGTCATTTGGAAGTCCAACTGGTTCAGGAAGCAGTACTTCTGGAAGTGGCAGCTCCTCTTCCTTTGGGAGTCCAACTGGATCTGGATCAAGCGCTTCCTCGTTTGGAAGTCCAACTGGATCTGCTAGTAACTCGCAAGGAAGTCCAAGTTCTTTTGGCAGTCCTGCCGGGTCACAAAGTGCATCTACAAGCGGAGGCAGCAGTTCTGGTGCTACAGCGTTTGGCAGTCCTGCATCCGGAGGAGGGTCTCCATCAGGAAGTGGTGCCGTCCAGACTTCCGGTGGAGGATCAACAACGGCGTCATTTGATCCAATTAAGACAAATGTTCAGACAACGCAAACTGGATTTAATCCTCTTAGCCCAACTTTAGGTATGGATGTGACATACTGAGTGATATCATCAAGTTAAGAAAAGAAAACAATGCTATTAAGTTATCTTAATTACAATGTTCAACAATACAGCTTCATAACGGTAACAAATCAAAGCACATTACCTCCATTGAGATGTATTACTTCAGACATGATTTCTTGTAGGAAAAGTACAAAACTTCATGGGACCCCAGTCCAGTTGTGAGTATGCCATTTGTGTATATAGCATTAAAAGCTAATCATTTAGAAGTGAGAACCCGTGGGGGTCCGGGTTAAAATAGGTCCCCAGCATCCCCTTGCGTGTCGTAAGAGGCGACTGAATGGGGCGGTCATTCGGATGAGACCGGAAAAACCGAGGCCCCGTGTCACAGCAGGTGTGGCACGAAAAAGATCACTCCCTGCTCAAAGGCCCTGAGTGCCGAGCATAGGCCTAAATTTTGCAGCCCTTCACCGGTAATGGTGACGTTTCCATATGAGTGAAAAATTCTCGAGCGGGACGTAAAACAGTAAATAAGCAATCAATCAATCAATAGAAGTGAGAATCACGGGGCTTTCGGATATGACATCACAAACGGAGGTCCCGTGTCGCAGCAGGTGTGGCACGCAAAAGGACCCTCACTGCTAAATGCCATAAGTGCTAAGCATAGGTATAAATTTGCAGCCCTCCACCGGCACGAGTGACGTCTCATTCTCAACGGGACGAAAAACAAACAAATAATCATTCATATGCATTGCATGGCCACTATACAAATGTACTTCGGTTCATATATATTCAGCAACTGGTGGCGTGTTTGATCCCGGTTCTGTAAACACACAGATGGCAGTACAGGGAGCTAGTCTGAATATGTTTGGAGGTAAGAGATATCCCTAAATGACTAAATTATGACAAATACCAAACTGCGATACCACTATTCTGCTTTCTGCAAGTGGTTTGTCATTGCAACACTAGGCGCTGGGGGTGGTGATCCAAACAAAATGGATGCCAGCTCATTAATGGGCGGATCTCCTGGAATGATTAGCGGAGCCAGTCAAGTTAATGGTGGGTCCAGTGGTGGTGGAGGTGGATCCAGTAGTGGTGGAAGTAGCACGAACATGTTTAATCCCATGGGATCCATGACGGGTGGATCCACTGGGGGTGGAGGCGGAACTTCGGGTCCGATGAATATGATGAATTCTATGATGAGCACATCTAGCTCAGGAAGATCGACCAGTACAAGTAAATTATAATGCAGAAGTTTTCAAAAGTAACTTTAAAAATACAGGTATACAGCTTGTGAAACAGCTGAAATTATTTATATATTAACGTGTCTAGATCTTCACACTTGTCTGTTGGTGTACGAATTCAGTTAATACCGAACAAAACAATCGCGATTTAAGAAATTTGTGACATAACTGTTCTATTTTTGTTCAATGTATGAAAAGTTTGAGAAAGAGTTAGAAATAAACAGAACACTTTTCAAATAAAACGAAATCAAAATTATTCTTTCAGTAGTAACTATAGTACCGTTTGAATTTGCAATATCGGTATATGGAAATAATCATACAATCAGTCAATGCTCACTTCTTGTCTCTGCTGGCTGTGTAGGTGGTAGCAGTGGAACCTCCTCCAATGGACCGTCACCTGGCGGAAATCCAATGGATCCCATGGGGGCAATGTCTGGTAATGTATTGTGGGTTGCCAATTCATTTCATAAATTTAATGTTTTCCCTATCACACGACTTCTAGCTATCTACTATTATTTTTTTACACACTCGTCTCCCCCAAATACTGGTGTTTAATCAAAAGGAAATGTAGGGAGCTATGTGTTTTTACTGAGCCAAATGACATTAGTGCGACCTTTTTGCACTTAAAGGTTGACAAAATCATAAGATACTTAAACTCTCTAACGTTTTAGATTATATCATTACAGCGTATTCGTCGTTTTGGTTCCTTTCATGACGTAGATAAAATTTTCGAACTTCACTAGCGCCTTGGCCACGTAAAAGATAGGTATATGTAATCACTGCTCTTTCGTTAAACGCTCGGCATTTAAAAGTGAGAGTTGCGGGTTGTTCGGATGAGGCCTTGAACACAGGTTCTGTTTCGCAGCGGGTGCTCCCGCGAAAAAGGACCTCCACTGCTGGGTCCTCAGTGGCATACAACGGTATGTGTGTCATTTCACCTACAACTTGTGTCAAGATATGCATGGAAACTATTGTAAAACAAATAAACAAATACATGTATTTCGCTCGTTGCCAAAACTCTCCGATAGATCTTTAAACCAATGTGTAAAGTAACGTAGATCTACATATATTCACATCGTTATATCCTGAAATTCGAAAGAGAAAAATAATTGAACTTTTAAAATGAATTATATTGGCAAAACACCTAAAGTTTATCGCTTGATTTTAATTATTCTGTAAAGGGGATATTTTTGTCATACGTACCATCGAAAAATGTTCACTCATCTCCAGCTTTAGGTAAAGTACCATTATAAGGCCTCAGCACTGGGGGGTGGGGGCGAGGTTTCTTTCACGCGCCGCGTAAGGTCATACCCAAAAGCACCTTTATCTGTCGTGCTCACGGTTACATGGGTTAGGTTTGACACGGCCAAGGTAGGAGCGGGGCTCGAAGTCGTAACCTCCCGGCTACTCTTTTCATTACTGCAATCAGTGTAACAGTAAAATACTAATCAGGTGAAGCAGCAGCAGTCAACAGTTTAATGAATTTGATTTAATGGTGAATGTTTTATACAGCTTTCTTTGTTGCCATGTCAGCTTAAATCTGTGTAAATTGTTTCGTCACGCGATGCTTTTTTCTCTCGAACTGTTGTGATACAAATGGCCAATGCTTAAAGTTTCAGCGCTTTGTATTCTTAAAATCTGAACGTTTCCGTTCGATGTTGCTATAGGTGGCGGGTCCATAGCTAAGTTTACTGGTGGCACAAATCTTATGGATCCTAAAGGATTTATGAATGGTAAAATTTCCAGATTTATCATTTTAATGGAATGTGTTTTTATGTTGTTCCAATGTTTTGTGACTGTTATGTCTTTGCAACATTACGTAAAAATAGATTAGTGAATGCTCATTTAGAAAACTTGATATTTAGAATTTATTCAGAGAGAGATATCCAAAACCAATAACCTTTGATTTGTGAAGATGATTTGAGGCAAAAAGAAAACAAATCATATCATTGCAAGGAGTTACACTTTATGTCGGCTTGTGAATATTTTTGATACTTGATTTCCTTCCCATGTCTAGAATCAGATTTAAATATCGGTTCCGTTGACATCATAGATAACCTGTTTTAAATATCGGTATCTTTGATATCATAGTTGGCCTGCTTAGATATTAGTATCCTTGACATCATGGTTGGCCTGTTTTAAATAAAAGTATCTTTCTGACGTAGGAGGAGGCTTAACTGGAACCCAATCAAATCAATTTTCAGTGCTGGGTAAGTTTTACAACATATACCGATTTTTTTCTCTCTCTCTATATTTCCGCATTTTACTTTGTAGAATATTGACGACTATATTATCTATGGTATTGCATTGTTTCTAATTTTTGCAGGAAAACGTTCCTTAACAGGTAATCTTTGGAAACTTAATCATAAACCCATCATATAAGCACGTATCTAACCGTCTACCTAAACAGGTACATACTCATACGTAACCGGTACAAAACCTACCGTAAACCTTATAAATATCACCCTAATACCGTCAACCTCGGATAAACGTGTATGCTAACTTTCCCGTAAACCGAGGGTACATCTAATCTTACCAACCTGTACAACCCTCAGCGCTTTCACTACTACCGAACCGGTAGAAACATTGACCGGTAATCCTGTATAACGAGCCCACTATAACCGGTACAAACCTATATTGAAAGACCTACCTTAATGGTAATCTTTGGAAACTGCATTATAAACCCACCTTAATCCTGTGGTAATCTTATGGGACTTTATTATAAATCTACATTAACAAATTAATCATACCTTATCACGTAATGTTTGGAAACTTCATTACATGTATATATACCTATTGTTGTAGATTTTATCATAAATGTACCTTAATTAACAGGTTATTTTTAGAATGGTGAAGGGATGAAAAGGAACAAGAAACTATTCATTAATACATCTCTGAACTTCAGACAAGTAGAAAACATTATTAGCATTGTGTGCTTGCCCCCGCGTATGTGTGCGTGCGTGTGAGCAATTTTGTTTGCTGTAAATGAATTATTTCTTATTTATTTTTAAGGAGTGGTCAAGGTAAGTACACGTTTTTTTATAAACCCACCTTAATCCTGTGGTAAAAACAAAACAAAAAAAAAACAAAAAAAAACCAAAAAAAACCAAAAAAAACAAACAAAAAAATAAATAAATAAAAAGCAAGTTAATTGATATTCTTTAATAACCGAGAAAAACAAACGTTTGCGTGATATGCTTTGATGATGTGACTTTTTTGTCTTGCAGAGTGCGGAAAATAAATACCTGGAGTTATTCCTGTCCGTGTTAGATGTACTCGAGAAAATGTCGAATTAAATCATATTGTCGTTGTATACAGTCTTTTTCAATGTACTAAATTACAAACCTACTGGTTTTAGCATCGCATTAAAAACTAGATACCCTGCTGACATTTGAAATACCGAAAATGTGAAAATAAGATTCGATACAAATGAAACAAAAACCAGGAATGGTAGAACTTTTTTGAGCACGTTTTCATACTAGTTCAGACTCTGAATGGGTGAGTGGGTGACATAACTTTATTAAAAGTATTCTCTTTCTCAAATGGAGTACATGCTCAAGATTTTTCGGGTATGTTATGGAGCTTGCTCAAAGTCGTCCACAGAGTTTGAGTATGAGTACGGTATAAGTTTTACAACCTTTAGGACAGATTTTGCTTTCCTGAATCAATTGTAAAAAAAATATTGAATTAGGCCTACGTTATTATTTTTAAGATATTCTAACGATGTTTAGATATTTTATTGTAGGACCTTCATCATTTACAAAATTACATGGGGAGCGCGTATGGTTACCAGTAAAGTTAAATTATTACTAAATAATTCAGCTAGTGGATTTTATCTGAACGTAATCACTATTATAAATATACACACTAAAAGTCTACCTATCATTTAAGGACCATCAGAAAAATCGTAAAATAATTAGAATTTTTCAAAGTCTAAGGGTAATAAATTCGGTGCAAATAGGTCAAAGAGAACTCCAGAAAATGCTATTATACGACAGAATAGCGGAGGGAAAGGGGTAACATTATAATCCCCAGTATAGACTGTCCCAGTAGGGGCATAAAAACAAAGGATTTTGAGAAATTTGGATTTTCTGTTTAGAAGATCTTCTTTGTCAACAGTAGGAACTAGGAAGTAGTTTGCGATAAAGACGCAGGTGAGAGATACCTCAGTATATTATCAAAGGGAGACCATTAGATTATATGCTGATTCTGCCTCATTACCTGGTGTGCGATGTGTAATAACATCATGTTTCTTTTCCACATGCTTCTGTTTGAAATCAGCTCTTTAGGAGTATCAGGGGGTAAGTATGAAATAAGAATTGTTTTAGACACGTGTTTAAACCGTACGGGCGGTAATGTTTTTAAAAAGATCAACGAGTAACAACGAGAGAGAGAGAGAGAGAGAGAGAGAGAGAGAGAGAGAGAGAGAGAGAGAGAGAGAGAGGCAACCATAGCAATAAGAGATCTTTCAAGATACTAAACAGACATTGTTACAAAACCAGTCAGTCATTTGTGTCATGGCTTTTAATTCATTTTGTGATTTGAAAACCAATGGGGTTATCCACTTTTTAAACGACGAGCAAACTTGAAATCTATTGAGAAGACAATATATCTTAGAGTAGTTTGACCTTGTGACCTCAAAATCAATTAAGCGTCATCTACTCAATATCTGTCGATCCAACGGTTCCAAAGACATGAACAGACAGTATCTTACTATGTCCAGTTAGACCCTTGACCTAAATTAATATTTACATTCACTGAATCTTTTCTCTTACATTTCCTTTGAAATTGACTTTGCATTATCATCCAATAAATGCATGTTTGTTGCAAATTGAAATGTCACATGGTCATTACCAAATATGGAGCGATTCTGAGGTCAAAGGTTGAATTGGCTGTTCCATTTAAAGTACGAATGATCAACATATGATATTTTAGTGCTTAAATCTAGTTATATGTTTTAGAAACTGCACGAAATATAAATATAAAACATAAATGCTTTTCTTGGTTGTTATTGGATTGATGAAGGAAAACCGTAGCATTGCAGAAAAAAAAAATTAACGCGGGTTATGAATTTTTTTCCCTGCAATGCTAGTTTCCTTCATCGCTAACGCGGGTTATGATTTTTTTTTCTGCAATGCTAGTTGCAAAGAAAGCATTTTATTGTTTAAATATTTAGCAGCAACCAAGTTTTGATATCTGTTAAATGAAGGATCATTAAGATATTGAGATGGTGCTTCTGTGTGTCCCATTGACCCTTGACCTTTCTGACCTCGAAATCAATTTAGGACATCTAATTCTTCGGAAAAACCCGTGTACCAAATTTGCTATCTGTTAAGCAAAGATTTCTCATGATACTGAACAGACGATATCTTGACCCTTGATCTTCGAATTTATGAATTGAAAATCAATAGGGGTCATCTGCTCTCACGGGGCAACCACTGTATGAATCAAAGGGTTCTTTTGATATTGAGAAAACAAAGACTTGGTCAACAGACCCACTGACCAGTGCAAGACTATATGCACCATCTTTTTCAAACGGGGTGTAACACATTTAAAAATGGTATATACTGTGCACGTATATTCTATGAAGCGACCATTTGGAGAACACTAGGCTATGTTTATTTCGTTTGATGTAGGTTAACTATACACATAGACAATTACATTTTATGTACACAGTTTATTTCTTCTCGTTCTTTGCAATGCTTCGATATGCTAAATACACATGTTACTTAAACAGCCCCAACAAAGGTTTACAATCCTGCAATGTATGAGGGTCTAAACATCCCTGTCTTCAATCCAAACAACATCGCCTTTGTCAACTACAACCCAATGACTGAACGAAAACCGAGGCCATTCTCCGAGTTCAAAGATATCACTACATCAGCTCCACAGTTTTTCAAGATGCAATCCCTCGCATACTCTGGAAATTTTGTACAAGACATGGTGACACCTTCTCCGTTTGATATGAACGGTGCAAAGTTTAATCCAAACAACGGCAATTTTATGAGAGGATTCGATCCAAACAGCTTTGCAAATAAAGGTGACGAAAATAAGTTTCAGCTTGCTAGATGTATATACTTGGTTTTAGCTTGGTAGATATATACTCGGGCAATCGGAACATCACTCGGCCTTTTCCGGAAAAGGTCGAGTGATGTTCCGATTGATACTCGGGTTTAGCTTGGTAGATATATACTAGTACTTGGTTTTAGCTAAAAATGGTAGATATACACTTGGTTTTAGCTTGGTAGAGACATACTCGGGTTTAGCTTAATTGGTACATGTATGTATACTAATTTTAGCTTGGTACTTGTATAGTTGGATTTAGCTTTGTAGACATATACCCGGTTTTAGCTTGNAGCTTGGTACTTGTATAGTTGGATTTAGCTTAATTTGTAGATGTATACTCGGTTTTAGCTTCATAGATTAAGCTTGGTAGACATCTACCCGGTTTTAGCTTGATGGATCTATGTCGGTCAAAAGCTCTACAGAGCTTATGTTCCTGTTTTAATAGCCGACTCTAAATAAAATTTTCTGAACTCTGAACTCAAATTTACATTGATAGACATATACTAGGTTTTAGTTTGTTAGATCTATACTCAGATTTAGATTGGTAGATATATACTCAGTTTTAGCTTGGTAGATCTATACTCAGATTTAGATTGGTACATATGTAGATGTATACTCGATATATACTCAGATTTAGCTTGCTAGATATATACTCAGAGTATGTACTGTTTCAGCTTGGTAGATGTGTACTCAGTTTATGCTTGGTATATATATACTTGGTTTTAGCTTGTTAGATGTATATTCGGTTTAAGCTTGGTATATATAATCCGTTTTAGCTTGGTAGACATATTCAGTTTTAGCTTGGTAGATAATAGATATACATGTATGATCAGTTTTAGCTTGGTATACTAGTATACATAGTTGGTTCTCTGTTTTAGTTTGGTAGATGTATACTCACGTTTAGCTTGGTAGATATACTCAGTTTTAACTTGGTAGATATATACTCAGTTTTAGCTTGGCACATGTATAGTCAGTTTTAGCTTGGTACATGTATAGTTGCAGCTTAAGCTTGGTATATATGTAAGTTATGCACATAACTGTTTTTATGTCGACGAATGAATTTTGGTTTAATCTTTTGTTACCGAATTTAAACCCGTAGGTAACCTCCCGATTAGTGAGGTTCCCGGCCGCTGATTGGATGAGGCCTTCGGTCCTTTCACATTTAGCGTTAGTCGTTATGTAATTAGACAATCACTTGGCGTTAATCTTTGTGTACTTAGACAGTGAATGTTTACCTCTAAACTTTATCCAATTTCCCTCCCACCTACCCCTTCAACTCCCTTATATGCTTAAAAGCAAAATTGTTACGTGTTCTTGAGAATCTCGGAGTGGTTTTGTCACTTTCTAGTGCACGCTCCTCTCGAGCAAGTAATTTTTTCTAATGCATATTGTATATTAAATAGCAATACATTTTTGTTCGGATAAATGAGGGTCCG
>CAJDSM010075854.1:297-19459 GCA_903981925.1 Ostrea lurida
AAAAAAGAAGAGAGAGAATTTTGCTCAAGAACATGAATTGTATGGTTATAAAAAAATCACAATATTATATTAATATATATAAAACATACAATCAACCGCTATGTCACTGCGCTTCACAAATGTATATTATTGTGTATATAAAAGCTAATCTCACTAAGTTTGTTCTTACTGTTAGACGGGCCTGAAGATCCCTTAGCGGAAGTTATGTCAATCGTGGCGGTATAGAATAACCTGCTACTTTCCTCTGATTACATGAAATGCCCTGACTCACTTTTTTTGTTCACAATAACCTCTACACATTACATCATGACGCCAACGTATTAATTTTTGTCCTGTAAATCGCATACTTATAGACAACCTTACACAGACTCCTGGAACTAGTATCTCAATTGTAATATCCGATTACCTTCTCGTAACCACACCGTGAAGTGTTGGATTACTCTCCCGCCCCTTATCTAATACACCTTCCTTAGCATCGTATCTCCCCCAGTAACCCACCACTCCCCGTCCCTTGGTCAATCAGATACCTTATCTCTCCGCTTCACCATATATTCGCCATTACCGTAATTCGTAATAGCCCATGCACCCATTCGGTATAATATTCACTTTGTCTCACATGCTTATCATACATTTATGAGATCACATCGCTCCGACTCTTTCACCTTTCCTGTCGCAACACACTAAACACATAATTCCCAATCCCAACACTGTCTTTCCCTCCCTTTCATCTTCTTTTCAGCCAGCTCCCCTCCTTATACGGAGTCAACTCCATAGTGTGCCAACACAAGATACACACTAAACTAAATCCACCAACTACCGTCCTAATCACGGTCAGTAATGTCCTTATAACCATTTCTGAAGGCTATCGATTTAATCATTATACAGACCTCCCACGAGCCACCACACGCCCGCCCGCGTTTACACCATTAACCTCCCCAGCCACCCCCCCATATTCTTACTCCTACCTCGCAGCCAAACCTCCCCTCACGCCGCTCAGTTCGCTTGCTCTCACCACACCCACCCCCCCCTCCCCCTCCCCCACCCTCCACCACCACCCCCTTCACTGCCATCTCATGCTCCGTTCAACCACCTCCATCCACCTACACTCCACTACTCTCATCCATTTCTTCATCTCGCCGTGAGGCTTTTCTACACGTATTTACCACTGTTGATTGCTCTCACATCACTGAATTTCACACTTTTTTCCTCTCCCGTACCAAGTGTATTATTATGGTGGGGGACGACCTAATATTGTTTTTGTGGGATCTGTCACGTAAAGAGAGTCCGTCAATCCACTTCAAAAGTTTCCAACAACACTATTCCTCACTGAGAACTACCTCATATGCATCTGCTGTCTTGCTAATATTGAGACCCACACTAAAGCCATGGTAGAGGCCATTCATTGTGTACACGCTCCTATTTAAGCCGCATGGCTTGCCAGAGTTTCAGCACATTTTGATGACATCACACACCAATTGTCCCTTTTGCTGCTGGTATCGCCTCCCGCCTTCTGGCACCAAACCAGCTAAGCAAAGAAAAGGAACGTTTTTGTTCCACTCGCCATCCTTAATCCATAAACCCATGTGTCGAGCCGCCCCTTCTTTACAGCTACCACTCCAATACATTCTTAAGCAACACCGTGATTGTACGCATCCGCGAATGTCTTATTTAGTTGTGCATCATACCAACTTACGGAATTTGTATTATCCCCTAAATTCCATATTTTAGGCGAAAAATGTATAATGTCCTTTGTACACTGGCAATTATTCGCGCACCCAAAAAAAAATCTCATAAATAACCTTTTCAGCGCAACTGCTTATGAAAAACTATTTCAACTGAGGGGAGACATAATGTTTTTGGAGGGAAAACATCTCCAAAAACCAAACTTAGACTAATTACAATTCTGACATTTGTAACGACAATTGAATTACAATTTATCAAATACATATATAATTCAATTATAAGTCAAAAGTTTAAATGTGGAATTTTAATTATTCTTCGTTGTCATTTTAAAAATCTAGTAGATACCCAGACCTGTGTATGTATTTCAATTTCGAAATGTAAGATGGGGCTATGTGAATGTAGTTAAACAGGAGACTAAATTGCATCTAATTTCTAAAACCATATTCAAGAACGTAAGTGTGTTGTTTAAAATGACATCTTAATGATAACACATAAAAGATGTGTAGAAAACACGATCATAATTATAAAATGCAAGGACTCATAACACTGATTTGTGATAGTTTGGCAGAGAGCCAGCACCAAATAAGACTCTAATGGTGTGGTATCGCAAAACACGATAAACACACTCGACTCTCTAAATGGTTGGTGTCTAACCGACCAATTGCCGATCCACCCTCAAAAGACGTGTTCGTCTCCTGTATCACCACACATACGTAACTCTAAGTTGTGGTAATTAAACCAGCCATCTCAAAAGTTAGGACGGAACGCTAAAACAGTGTGTAGTTTTCATCCTGCTCAAAGGATAAGACTTCTAAAGATGTGTATGTTTTTAAACAAAGAAACACATGAACTGAAAATTCGGCACCTTATGTGTATGTTAAAGCAGAGATTCATCAATTTGAGACTTCTGAGGTATTATTAAACAGACAACTCAATGAGATCTCTAGTGCTGTAGATATAACCGCCATGAAATAAAATGAGAAATCTAGTGTGCAAACAATACATGAACAGGTATACACCTTATAAAATCAGACACAATCGACACTGCAATAGTCTGGTGTACGTTAGCAGAGAATCACTCAAGTGAACTTCATAGTGTGTCGTTAACCCAAAGACCAGCGCAATGCCGTACGTCTCTAGTCCGTGAGGTAAAGTTAACAAAGACAACATTGTTTGTCAGAACGCTATGTGTTGAGTTGGGTTCAGAGTAAACTCAGAACACAATCGAAATGAAACCACATAACCTCTAGTGTGTAAGTTAGATTCTAAAGAGTTCAATGCTAATGAGAATAGCTAAGTGTGTTGTATGTTATATCAGCAATACACATCCCGTTTTGTCGTAATATTAAGAAGTTGCCATTTACAGACTGCCCAACGATTCGTGTTAGCTCAAAGACAACCAACTCAATCGAGAGCTGCAGATCGTGTGTTAATTACAGACAAAGAATGCTATTAATTGTCCAATCGCAGACCTCCTAATGTGCTTAGATATGATTCAACAGACAACAGATGTAGACACCACTAAAGAGTGTAGTTAACAGACACACAAATGCTAATAGAAGGACGCTTAGTGTGTAGTTAACCAGACAGCAATCAATCGACACGAGAGCTTCTATAGAGTGCGCTTAGTATAAAGACCATACACATTACATACCTGGGAAATAGCTAACTGTCGTATTAACAGACCCCACAAAATAACGTTGAATCTATGTGTGTAGTTAACTAGACACAATGAGACTTTGTGTTGCAGATTATAGCTAGACCTAAACAAACTCATCAAATGACCACGCCTATGTGGTAAGCTAACAGATAACCAAATCATATGGAGACAGCTCGTGCTCGTAGTTCAACAGATCAGCACATCGACTTAACGTACTCTAGTGTGTAGTTAATATGCAACAATATCAGATGACCTACGCCTAGTGCGCTCGCGTAGTTAAACAAGATAACCATATCAATTGAGACACTATGTGTATGTTAACACGCACCATCGTGAGAATCATGCGCTATGTCGTGTCAGTTAAACAGACCTGTCCTACCTTAATCAATTGAGCACGCTAGTGTGTGCAATTCAACACCAGAGGCACCTAATAATGAATGAGGACCGCATAGTGCTGAAGTGACATTGAAGTCTCAATAGACTGCGTTACACCATGGACCAGACTATTCGATTAAACAAG
The DNA here is from genome assembly GCA_903981925.1 of Ostrea lurida. Taxonomy (NCBI): domain Eukaryota; kingdom Metazoa; phylum Mollusca; class Bivalvia; order Ostreida; family Ostreidae; genus Ostrea; species Ostrea lurida. Next base: position 4,161 of record CAJDSM010075854.1, read on the forward strand.
AAATCTCTAAAAAATTGAAAAACAACGCTGTTTGGATAGTTTTATTAATGCAAGAGACAGGTTATATATCGCGGAATTGGTTCCCAAGGAAACTACCGTAACGTCGTATTGGAATTTTATATCATCTATGCAGTTAAGAGCAAGGAATTAGCAAGAATTACTTCAATGGCCGGTTGATAGGTAGGCGAGCACTTCAATGAGACTCGAGGAGTGTTAGATAATTAGGCCTGAGTGTCTCGAGAACACTCAGAGCGACCTATCATGAGCAGAGTGACGGGAGGTGGACAGTGTGTACAGTTTTATATCCGAGATATCATCGGTCGCAGAGAACACTCGTCTAGCTGTGGGTAGCCTGTTTAAAGACTAAATCCACGCTCAAAAATGAAGGATGTAAGCTGGTCGCTAGGGTTATACCAGACACCAATGAATAGAGATTCATACCGTGGGTGGTTTAACCAAGACCAACTTGAGATCTTCTCTTATGTGGGTTGAACTAGATCCCAAAATCATATGAGACGTTTAGTATGTGTAGTTATCAAGACGTATAATCCCGCTTGAGACCTCTAGTGTGTTAGTTAAACAGACACAATGCATGACGCTAGTAGTGTAAGCTCTAAGAAGGAAGCAAACTCCAGACTGTAGAGACCTCTAGTTTGGTGTAGTTAATCAGAACCACAATGAGGATACGCTAGATCGTGTAGTTAACAGATCACGATATCTTAGAGTCTCAATGAAGAAATCCGGAGTAGAGGATCGCGAAGAATAAACAACGCACGCACGGCGAAATGAGCGAGTGTAAAAAGGAAGGTTGTGGCACGCAAAAAGCTTGCTGCTGTCGTCCCTCAACACTGACAATATGCAATGGGCACTTGAGTGCTGAAATGCTGTTAAGGTCCTAGAAACAGATTTCTCGAGCACTCAAAAGCATCTCTAAGTCAGCTACAGGGTACATGGCTCAAGAGAAGCCAACACATGCAGACTGCTATGCTGCAGATCGATGTATAGACAGGGCGTCGAAAATGAGAAGAGCTTCTCTAAGCTATGAGTAGTGAGGTCTGTAACCAACGTAAAAACTAAACATCAAAGACCTCATAATGTCTGTTGTAGTTATATATCCGAGCTGGAACAACTAATGAAGTTCTGTTGTGTACGTTTAAGTTGACTCTCAGTCACGCACTAACTAGGAGTGCATAATGTGAATGGATATAGCAAGGAACCAAATAAGTGGGTACACGACGTAAGTGAGTGGGATGTAAATAAAGCAAGACATCAATAATGTACACTAGTGGGCGTGTCAGAAAGTATAAATACAGAACACAAATGTGACTAGTGTGATAGTTCAAATACGAAGAAGCATAATCCTCAGAAATCACAAACACATAGATGAATAGGTAACACTAGTGTAGTTAAACAGACCACAAATCGAGATGTGAGAGCATTATTGAGTATAAGAACGTAAGTAAAAAGATACAAAACAAAAATGAGATGACTCTCTTAATGAGTTTTGAGTCTCAACTCAGAGATTCGAGTCGAGATAGCTTGAAAATTCGCTTAAACACTAAAAAGGTAGAGAAAAGCCGGTTCAGTGATCATACATATATGACATCAGATTTTATAATAAGGAGCTGCTTTGTTGATTTTTTTGAGAGAAAAGGAAGACTGTTTAAATATTTCTCTATATTTATCTGTAAAATCTATTTTGGAACCTATTGGGTCTAATACAAGGGTAACGTTCTGGGGGGATTCATTAAATGTTAAACCGCCTTTAATTTCCTCTATCGTGTAAGCTTTACTCTGTCACGTTGGAGCGTATGTATCTTTTTTGCAGATTCTTTTGTTAACTGATAAATTAAAAATGTCGTCGTCTGATTACGGATTTTAAGTTTTAGTTTCTTAAATTGTACGAGTCACTCTTTGGACATTGTGCGTTATCTATGAACTCAGCTAGCCCAATTACATTGCGAAGTTGCCATACAATACAAATTGGCTCTAGAAACACCAGTAACTTTTTGTCAGCACACTACACTATCGTTTTTACTGCACTCTTTTTCGTACAGATAAAGGTTTTGTCTCTGTGCGGGGCATTGGCCACGGACTTGGCCATTCCTGTTCTGTCTGGCTTAAACACATCACATAACAATCATCTTCTGTATTGCCCACAACTGTCTTACATGGGGAAATTCTACGGTCATGGGCTGTAAACAGAAATTTCATCCAACATACGTTACAGCTATATCACGGTAATATACTGTAACAGATTTCATCCACAACGTTATCATACTCACGGTATCTAAACAGTGTTGTCTGTATGATTCACTGTCAAGATATATAACCGAGTCTTGTGAATTTCTTTACCTTTCCACATCCAATAAATCATTAGGATTCTTCCTCTCTTTACAAAGCTCTAGTACAGTAGTGTACCCATCAAAATCAGTTGAGGAATAAATGCAGCTCTAGAGTGATCAGCAAGCTCTGAACTATAGCATGCATGCCTCGCACGCACACAGGCACGACGCACAGACAGCGACGCACACACACAGGCACACGCAGAGACACACACAGCACACAAAAGCAGCAATGCATCATACCACACATTGTCACCATCCATGATATTATTATTCCTTTCAACACTGAATCGTAAGAGCATCAACAACTGTAAATGCAGCTTTATATTCACAGACCACCGAATTTGTTTTTTAAAGTTTTCAATGCTCAATAGACTTACATCGCCTCATGATTCTAATCATCAGATAATCTCAGGTGTATAAAATGGCCCCAGGTGTATAAAACGTCTCAGGTGTAGTAAAACGTCTGCAGGTGTATAAAAACGGTTCAGTGTGTAATAAACGTCAGGTGTAAGTATTGCCTTGTCCAATTTTCACTTTTCAAAATTTGTTTTTCGAACATTTACAACTGCTCTAATTCAACTCAATATAATTATGGAAACTTCAGCCCTCCCCCCCTTACCTCCAGGAACATTTACACCAACTAATGGATATAAGTGTTTTTTAATTATATAACACAGCTAAAAAAATCTAAGATTTGTTGATCCACATAATCCCGATCTGTGAACGAGCGCTGTAGGCCTCTTAATCCTTGTAATTCTAGAGCTCAATCTAACCCTTCACACATACAATCTTACCAATCTTAGCACAACTTTATAAGCAACATTACAGTCCCTACTATAATCTACAACAAGTCGACAGTCCGTCAAAGTCACAGATCCATTGATCTTGGTTGTGACCATCTGCGCTCCTCAATAACATAAAATATTCTCAATCTAGAAAGAAATTGATTTCCTAGAGTAATCTAGAAAAACTAGAAGCAGTTATCTACAAGCCTGTAGTATACGTAAGCTCGTGGTGTTCTTTTGTCGTTAACAGCCGTAAAACTTCTGAAATCTGAGACAAACAATGAATCTGACCTTTTGTTGATCAGTTCTGTCTGGTAAACTCCGATCATCATCAAACCTGCCAATCATCAGTCGCCATTATCACCGCTCTCAGAACTCAAATAACCTAGTCTCCAATTTATTCGACAAAACGTACCGATCGCGCCTCGGGTTTTTGTTTTCCCACTCGGACAGAAGCCAGGAGGTAGGTTAGGATGTTCGGTGGACTGATGTCAATATATTTCTCTATACTTTCCGGAATCGAGGATTGGCATAAATCAATAGCGCTTACATAAAAGTCCTTAGAACAAACGATCGCAACAAAAGAACATTTCTTCCAACCATACTTACGTCTAACTTATCACTTAACGAGACTTGATTGAAGGAGTCGTCTCCCTTTCGCTCAGCCTCCCCAGTAGTCCCTAACATCACCTAGTAGCCTCCGTACTGCGCGTCAACTCCCATATAATTTTCGTTTTGTTAAGCGTTTCATAAATGCATACATAACAACAGATTTTTTTTTTTTTAGCCCATTTCTCTCGCTAGACCTCTCCCTCTAGAGCTTCACCCTTCAGATTTAGTAGCCCCATCATATATATACTCTGTGATGAAAAATCTCCCATTATATTTTCATTTTTAGTTGCTTACATACCTGATACATATTAAACAGAAAAAAGAAAAAATTTACCCTTGTGTCTTTCGTTTCTGGAGCGAGTAATGCGAAATCTCTGGATGTACATGAATTTTCTTTTCATAATGGCGGCTCCAGTGAGGCCCTATACGTGATGGTCGCTTACCATTGTTTGAATCAGATCATCAGATGGAGAGATAGACAAACAGTATCCTGACTACAAAAGCCATAAAGCTTTATAATGTCCAGTATGCTTCACCAATCGCAATCTGATTTTTTCTGACAATTAAATCACCTTAATATGTAAATGGTCTCCATTTCACTTTACAATGAGCATGCCATGGCTAGAGGCGTCTCTGATTCGCAACACATTTTGACATGACCTTAAAGGACAGGACAAAAAATTATCTATATAAACGGAACTGGACTTGTAATTTAAATTCCAGAAACACTCCTAATGGATATTTATTTAAAACTTTTTTTTTCTGGGATGAAGCCTCACATGAAAGTTGACCCGGAGGCTTACATGTAAGTCCTAATACTGTCCTAATTACATGTTCAGCAACACGCTGCCTGTCCAAAGCATATTTTTGGGCCCACCCATTCTGCTACATAATACAAAAATCTTGACATCATTGGTTCGGTACTCTTACTTTTTATAGATATCTGGTAAACCTTGAACATCTTTAATTAATAATGGAATAAAACATATTTTCAAAAAACACAGCACAGATTTCTTATGACGCTGAATGATTTCATGTTCCAAGGAGACCATTTTTTTTTTCAAACCTCCACTTCAGTGTAATTATGGCATCTATCATATTTGGTACAGGCAAGATTTTGATTCACACCAAATAATAATACGAAGAGAAAACGCGTGCTTTATATTCATGTCCATGTCTCTCTGTGTGCCCTCTCGAACCCCTTGGCATGTAAAGCTCAGTCTCCTGAGGGACATGTAGCAAGTGTTTTTCACGGTCGTATCAGACAGGAACAACCTCATTAAAGAAATCTGGCATAAGACCTTCTGCTTACAACGGCGTCGTAACCTAAGCTCTATCTGAAACTTGTATTAACGATTACATGTGTTTAATTGTGTTAATTACTGTTACTCACTCCTGTGTTGAACGATAAAACTTACGCAACTGAACATTTCTTGGTCGATGAAGTTTCAAGACGATCATCTGATGTTTCAAAATGTTTGTGTAAGTCTGAATGTGTGTGAAAATTGGTAAACCGTCTCGTTCTCTTTCTCTCAGAATTTAACCCCAAAACGTCAATAAAACAAAAGCAAATACTGGCGCAAACAAGTCCTGAATGAAGTTACACCATCTTTCCTTAAAACTGCTGTTATAGTTTAACAGAGTAAACTTTTTATATGGCTACGGGGCACTTCATGTCCATTTGGGGCACTTTGGGAGTCAGTTGGCTTGTTGTCTTTTGGCTTCCTTGATCCATCGGCTTGGACTGCCGCAAATATGGTTTTCTACACTCCTTATACTTAACACCCTCCCAGGGTGCATCACCATTTCCCTTCCCCCTCTGGTCTGTGTTTTTCCCCTTTACTTTTCTCTTTTTTTTTCCTGGCGACCTTGGGACATACTATTCCCAGTTTTATTGTTCCCCATTGCATGCTCATCTCAATCGCGCTTCTTTTTCTTACCGTCACACACACTGGACTCACACACTCCCCTCTAAATTCTTTGTGTTTCGGTCTGTAACTGTGACCACAGCACGTGCCGCGCCCGCGCCACGACCAGACCGCGGCCATCATCGCGCTCGCACGGAACGACGACGCGAACCCCATACTGCGATACCAATTAGGACACGCGCCACCGGGACAGCTCAGAGACTCGCACGGCAACAAGAAAAGGCAACAAGCCCACGAAAGAAAGCGAGGACACAAACAGAGTGAGCACAAAAAAAAGAGAAGAGACAAAGTGTGTACGAAAAGAAAAAGGAAGAAAAGAGAGAAAAGAGAGGGGCGGAGATGAGAGAGAGAGAGAGAGAGAGAGAGAGAGAGAAGAGAGAGAAGAGAGAGAGAGAGATGAGAGAGAGAGAGAGAGAGAGAAGAGAGAGAAAAAAAGAGAGAGAAGAAGAGATAAGAGAGAGAGAGAGGGAAGAAGAGATGAGAAAAGAAGAGAGAAAGACGGAAGAGGTAGTATATGAACGGTCCTGAGTATTCCTCTATCAAATTTTAATCGTAAGAGTGAGCCATAAACTGTAGTAAGCAGAACACTGACAGCAAACGAGATTTATAATTATAATGAATGAGACAACAGGTTACACAGACTTCGTAGGCTTCGGTATAAAAAGTATAAACAAGGAAATGAGACAGGTAAATAAAATGAATATACAAGAACATAAAAGAGCATTCAATCTAATCACTCATTGACTTTGTCATACAAAGCAAGTGATAGATGTAGGAGTTGCTTCCTTTATGTGTCAGCATTGTAAACAGGTGTATAGAATTGTATACAATATATTCATAAAATTAATTTTACTGTAGAATTCTGGGCCTAAGGGCAAATAGGCAATTATGTTTATACTTGTTTTTGTTTGTAGTGCTAGGTGACATCTGTGTGTACATAAATTTAATTAAATAAACCCAAAGTTTCATGAAAAAGAATTACTATTAATACGAAAGGGCTATTCAAGTTAAACTGGGATATGAATTAATAAAATATGAGTGACATGAGTCTCATTGATAATTAATAATAGATTATCTTAAATTGATTTGACAACTATATACTGACACTTCCCCAGATATTTGTTATAGATATTTATTTAATATAACAATTTACTGTGCCTCGCTTAAGATGCGAAACTGTAAAATCAAGTTGGGAATTAACATAAGTGGAAAAAAAATTTTAAATGATATTTGAACATAATGTCAGAATAATACCTCATTCTTCGTATGTGCATATCTCTGTCTGAAATACCAAATATGAGAATTTGAACTAACAATAGGCTCGCAAATGTATAGGTATATACGGATTTTTTGCATAAAATTTAGCATGTACTGTAAATAATAGTTATATAATAATATAATTGTTGCACTTTACAACAGTCCCCCCCCCCTCCAATTAAATAACTTAGAAAACATTGAAGAGCCATTGCTGCTACGACTGTAACAAGCTAAAGTAAGCATAGGGTAATGTGTAGTACAACATCACACTGGTGTCATTTCAATTGGAGGGAGGGGGGGGGTTTTGATGTGGAATAAACACAAGCAACAAAAATCCACAATGAATTAAATGTATGATTGCAACGATCAGGGGTGTAATAGGTAGAAAAATTACTCATCTGAACCGGAAGCATTATATCAGCAGACTGTTGTGGGGAAGGGGGGAGGGGGTGTTAATAAAACCTGCAGGACTGCAGGTGTGTTACCTCTTGGTAAGTGTGAGGTGATCAACTTGATGTGGGGTAGAGGTACAACACACCATATACAAAACGACAAGGGGTGGGTAGCATACTGTAATCATTGGAGCTAGAAGTCTAATATCAGCTTATCTTAATCATACATGATTTACTATGTCATGATTCTGTTTTTAAACATGTTATAAGGAACTAATGCATTGGGAAATTTGAAGCCCTAGTTTTCAAACCATGTTTATTGGAAAATAAAACAAAAAATTAAACATGCCTTCTACTGATAAAATTCATGTCTTTAGTGATATTTCTTTCAACTTTTTAAGATATAAAATTTTCAACACTCAAAAGTGAATGTCCATTCTTTGGCATTCATAATAAATTCAAATATATTTCTTCTAATACAAATAACAGTGAAAAAGGATAGTTAAAATACTATATTACAAAACAAAAAAAAAGATAAGACTTCATTCAAATTTGATAGATAACCATAATCTGATGTATTCGTTATTGTGTTCTCTGTGTATAGAGGTAACATCTGAGATAGGTTTAAGGAATTAGATGGAAGGTCTAGACTGAGAGTGCCCATTAATGATAACAGATTCGTTGCAATATAAAAATAATCTCTGGAACACTCTGGTAAGGAAGTGTTTAAAACAAAACTAGGCGGTAAACTTGAGTATTTTGAATAATGTTAACCACCCTAATCTGATATGACTTGTCACTTTATACTATAAGGTTGATCTTGAGGAGGTGTGATTATAAAAGGGGCACTACCCTGAGAGGTGTAACGGCCTTGCCACAAAAAAAAAAAAAAATAAAAAAAACATAAAAAAAGAAAAAAAAAAAAACAAGAAAAATAAAAAAAAAAAAAAAAAAAAAAAAAAAAACAAAATAAAAAAAAAAAAAAATACACAAATAAACTTTATGGGCAGTGAATTACGCATAAGGTGATCTTCATGTGGGTAGTTTTGTGATTTTAAGTTGCGATGATGAATGTCATGAACAAATGTTTTTAATGGATGTTTTATCTTTTTTTGTTTTTGTTTTTTGTAATATATTATTATAATATCTTTTTCAATGCTTATTTTGTATAGTAAGAAATACAGCTATTAATTTGATAATGAAAATTGCAAAAAGAAATTGAACATATGTTGGCAGTGTTGAAATTTTATATTTGAAATATATTAAGGAAGAAATAAAAACCCCCAAAAGACTGAATTTTAAATCAGTATGACGAGGCTGTGTTTAACATTTTTGTTTATTTCCAAGTAAATGGTTTGAAAACAGGCCTTAACATTTCCATCCTCAGTAGTTACTTAAACATGTTAACAGATAGTGAACTAGTAAATCATGACGATAAAGATATAGTGATATTGACACTTCAGTGCCAATGTAACGTATGCTACCTTACCAGGCCTGCTATGTTACGTGTCGTGTGTGTGTGACATCTAACACAGGCATCCCAAACTGCGCGTCAACTGTTCACCTTACAAAGAAAGTGTGTAACACACCCTGAAGCTTCCCCTGCAGGGTATGATTAACCACCCCTACCCCCATTCCCACAACAGGCTGGTGAGATACTGCTTGTTCGGTTCTAGCAGATGGAGTATTCTTTCTACTATTACACCCACTGATGGATGCAATCATAAATTTTAATCTATTGTAGTATGTTTTGTTTAGCTTGTGGTATGTCCGACATCAAGCAACAGCCCCGTCCATATTGAAAGTGACACCAGCGTAGTGATACTACACATTTTAGACCTATGTTAATTTAAGCATTACAGTCGTAGCAGCAATTGGCTCTCAATGTTTTTTCTAAGGTTATTATTTTGGAGGGGGGGGGAGCTGTTTGGTAATGACAAACAACTGTTATGATAATTAATTCTTACGTACATGATAATTTATGCAACAATCCGTATATACCCATGATAACAATTTGCGAGCCCTTTATTGGTACGTTCAATTCGAGATTTCGTATACGCAGAGTATATGCACATACGACAGAATGAGGTTATATTCTGACAATTATTTTCAAAGTTATATTTAAAATTTTTTTCAACTTATGTTATTCGAACTCAATTACAGTTTCGCATCTATAAGGAGCGCAACAAGCTAAAAGGATTCTATTAAGATATAAGAACTAGTAACACTTATTGGTGGAAGTGTGAGTATTAGTTGGCCAATCCAAATTAAAGTATCATTAATATATCAATGGACTCATTCACATCTATCAATTCCAAATTTATCCCAGTAACTGGGGGATAAGACTTTGGTATTAATATAATTTTTTTCATGAAATTGTGTTATTTATTTAATAATGTTTATGTACACACGATGTCACCTAGTCACTAACAAACAAAACATGTATGTATAAAAATACTTGCCCTATTTCCTTTAGGCCAGAATTACTGACGTAAACATGTAATATTTTATTGTCATAGTATTGGATACATTTCTATCACACCTGTTCATCAGTGACATAAAGGGAAGAACTCTACTCTTATCAACTTGGCTGTGTATGATCTAAAAGTACATTGAGTGCAGTTAGGAATGATACTGCTCTTTATGTTTCTTTGTTATCAATTTTATTTAGAACCTGTTCATTTCCTGATTAATACCTTTATAAGAGCATACGATCATGTGTACCTTTCTCGTTCATTATAATTATAAATTCGATATTGCTGGTACAGTGTTCTGCCTCTCACAGGTTTACTGGCTCAACTACGGATAAAATGATAAGAGGAACAGACAGGACCTAATCATTAACCTACTATCGTTTCCTACTCTTTCTTCTCTTTCTCTATATCTCTCTCCCTCCTCTCTCTGCTTTTCTCTTCGTCCTCTCTTTTTTTTCTCACTCTCTCTCTCTCTTCTCTTCCTCTCTCTGTCTCTCTTCTCTCTCTCTTCTCTCCTCTCTCATCTCTCTCTCTCTCTCTCGTCTCTCTCCCTTCTTTTCTCTCTCTTTCTCATTTTTCTTTTCCTACACACTTTGTCTCTCTCTTTTTTTTCTCACTGTTTTTTTTTTCTCTCGTTTCTTCTTGTTTTTTCCCTTTTCTTTCCTTTCTCGACTCTCTATGCATCCCTTCTTCTCTTTCCTAATTTCTTCTCAGTATTTTTTCTCTTCTACTTTCTCTATCTCGTATATTTCTCTTTTCTTTCTTTGCTCTTTCTTCATTTCCTTTTTTCAACATACAACCGAAAACATAATTATAGTATTTTTTATCATGTTATCTTCTTAATAAAAAGATCTCATGAAGTATTCGATTCATGTGCAAAATAAAACGATACAGTATTATTTATCAAGTCTCAGAAAAAAAGGAGAAAATTTAAAATTAAAACACACACAGACCATGAGTTGGGAAATTGAAGATGATCTCACCCTGATTTATGATAGTGGATTATGAAAATCCATATTTGCAGCATCAGATGGCTCTGGAAGTTCGGTTATGGGGTAACTCTTCAAAGACAAGGAGGGGCAGTTACTTGTGCGGGAACTCTCATCACATTCATGCATGCCCTTATGCTCATTATAATTACTCTGTAAACTATAAACAGCAGTTTTCTAAGGAAGAGGGTGCGCAGTGTTGCTTTGTTATTATTGAATTTTGGGGGTCTATAATTCTGAAGTACCAATTTATCCAAACATCAGACTTACACAACATTCTTGACCAACCATCAACTGATCGTCTTGGCACATCATCGACAGAAATGTTCAGTTGCGTAAGTTTATCTCATACAGGGTGGAGTAATTAATCAAATTAAACACAGATTAATCGTTATCAATTGTCAGATAGAGCTGTAGGTTGACACGGTGTACGAGTTTTTATGTCCAGAATTTTATGAGGTATGTCTGTTGCGCCGGAAAAACACTTCTGATATTGGTCTCAGGAGAAATGAGGTTAACACCAGGGGTTTGGAGGCACAAGAGAGCATGTGACATGATTATAAGCCCGCCTTTCCCTAATATTAATGGTGTGAATTAATGTTGCTGTACCAAAGATATGTAGACTGCCAGACTTAACTGAATGACTTTTTTGAAAAAAAAAATTCTCCTCGGAATGAATCATTCAGCGTCATAAGGAAAGTCTGTGGTGTGTTTTTACAATGTTTTATTTCCTATTAATAATTAAAGATGTCCAAGGATTTACAGTATTTATAGATAAATGTAAGTACCAGACCAATGATGTATAAATTTTTTGTATTATGTAGAGATGGGTGCCAAAAATATTGTTTGACAGCAAGTGTGCTTGAAATGTAATTAAGGAAGTATTAGGGGAATATACATGTTAGCCTGGTTCAGACTTTCATTGAAGCTCATTCCCACGAAATAAAAAAAAGTTGTTACATATTCCATTAGGGTTGTAATTAAATTACAGACAGTCCCTTTGATAGATTTTGTTGTCCTTAATGGTCATGTCACATGTGTTGGAACAAGACCTAAGCCATGGCTATGGATCATGTAAGAGTGAATGGAAGCATTCAATATTAGAGGTGTATAAAGTTGTAAAATCAATGCATTGGAACATACGGACATTTATAAAAGTTTATGGTTGTATAGGGGATTACTGGTTTTGTCCTAATCTCCATCTGATATTCTGAATAACATTAGCGAACATCACCTATTGCCTTCCTGGGCCCACATTATAAAGAAAATTCTGTATGTACATCAATAATTCGCTGTACTCTCCAAAAACGAAAGAGTCACAAGGGTAAATTTTTCTTTTTTCTGTTTTAATATGTATCAGGTATGTTAGCACTAAACAAATGAAAATAATGGGATAGTTACGAGAGTAAGATGAGGGGCTACTAAATTGAAGGTGAACTCTTGGGAGGCTAGGGATGAGATAGGTAAAAAAAAATCTGTTTATGTATCATTAATGAAAACCGCTAACAAATACTAATTATATGGGGAGTTGACCGAGTACTGGAGGGTACTAGTGTGATGTAGGACTCTGGGAGCTGAGGAAAAGGGAACGACTACATAGCTGTTAAGTGCTAGTTAGACGTAGTATTGGAAAACATGTTTTCTTTTGTTGGATGGTTTCGCTTCAGAGTTATGTGTAGCGTATATGATTATGCCACACTCTCCGATTCGAAAGTATAGAAATCTGACACATCCCCGAACATCCTAACTATTCCTGCTTCTGTCCGATGGGAAAGCAACGAGGAAGACTATTTGTAATAAATTGGAAGACTAGTTATTTGAAGTTAGGCGGTGTATAATATGACTGATGGAGGTGATGATTGTGGAGTTTTATCCAGACAGAACTTGTTCAACAAAAGGAGATTCATGTGTTGTCAGATTCAGATTTTCCGGTTTTAACGACAAAGAACACCACGAGACTTTACGTTCTACAGGTTGTAGATAATGTCTAAGTTCTAGATTCTTCTTAGGAAATCAGATTTCTTTTAGAATGAAGGAATCTTTTGTATTGGAGAGCGAGGGTCACACAGATCAATGGATGTGGACTTTTGAACGGACTGTCAGACTTTGTGTAGATATAGTAGTAGTCTTTGTAATGTGTTTGATAAGTTGTGTAGATTGGTAGACTTCTTGTGTGAAGGTTTTATTGAGGATTAGAATTACAAGGATTATAGAGGCCGATACACGACTCGTTAGCAAGCCGGATTATGTGGATCAGACAAATCTTAGATTTTAGTGTTATTTATAAAAAAACAACTTATATCCCATTAGTTGTAAATGTCCTGGAGGCCAGGGGGGGGGGGGGGGTGTTCATATATTGATAATTAGAGGCAGTTGTGAAAGCTGAAGAAATTTTGATAATGAAAATTGGACAAAGCAATACACCTGACTTTTATACCTGAGGACGGTTTTATACACCTGAGACGTTTTATACACCTGAGACATTTTATACACCTGAGATTATCTGATGATTAGAAACATGAGGCATGTATCTTTGAGCATTGAAAACTTTAAAAAAAATTCTGTGAATATAAAAGTGCATTTACAGTTGATTATGATGCTCTTACGATTCAGTGTGAAAGGGAATATAATATCAATGGAATGGTGCGTGTGTGTATGCGTGCATGCGTGCTTTTGTGTGCTTGTGTGTGTCTGTGCATGTGCCTGTGTGTGTGTGCGTGCGTGTGCGTCTGTGCCTGTGTGCGTGCGAGCATGCATGTATAGTTCAGAGCTTGTATACACTCTAGAAGCTGCATTTATTCCTCAACTGATTTGATGGTACACATGTACTAAGCTTTGTTATAAAGAGAGGAAGAATCCTAATGATATTGATGTGGAAAGGTAAAGATCACAAAGGACTTGGTATTATATATCTTTACAGTGAGATCATACAGACACACTGTAAGATTACCGTGAGATATTGTAACGTTGTGGATGAAATCTGTTTACAGTATATTACCGTGAGATACTGTAACGTTGTGGATGAAATCTGTTTACAGCCATTGACGTAAATTTCCTCCATGTAAGGACAGTTGTTGGCAATACAGAAGATGGACTTGTCTGTGATGTTGTTTAAGCCAGACAGAACAAGAATGGCCAAGTCCTGGCAATGCCCGCACAGAGTACAGAAACCTTTATCTGTTACCTGAAAAGAGTGCAAAACATAGTGTAGGTGTGTACAAAAATTACTGGTTTTCTAGCCATTTGTATTGTATGGCAACTCGCAATTAATTGCTAGTATTCATAATTTGAACTCACAATTTCCAAAGACTACTCGCAATTTAAAACTAAAACTTAAAATCTTAATTTCAGACGACATCATGTGTTTAATTTTTTAATCAATGACACAAAATATGGACTCGTAACTGATTAAAAACTTGAAAGAAGCCTAATTGTCATACATGCCAACTTTTCCGATTTGGGCGGGATTCTCCCGATTTTACGCCTTGACAAACGCCATTCTCACTTTCCCGATCAGGAAAGCAAAAAACCCCAGAAATCCCGATTTTGTAAAAATGTTCCCCGATTTACGACAATATTACCCGATTTCCAACCTGAATTTTAAAATCGCGCACCATTTCTTTGTGGACAGCCAATCAGAAATCGGGAGCATAAGTCGGCCATTGTTGTTGACATTGAAAAACGTGTTATCGGAATGTGTATTGTACCTGGCTTAACTGTGTCAAGATATTTATTGGACAATTAATAGCATATCAATCGGGAAGATGGACTTTCAAATGGCAAATTCTGTATACACAAACGTGAGTGAACAACTACGACGATACTTAAGTTAGGCTACACCATCAAACATGAAACAATTTGGACACGCGGAGACTCGAGATATTCGGGATAAGGTACGTCATGTTTGTTGATGTTGAATATATCCAAAACTATCATAGCAATGCATTGAAACACGTTTAAATCTCAACCTCTCTAAAGCAATCTAAATTTTGTACAGTATCATATACAATAAAACATCAAGTTCTGTTCTGTCTTAAACTTCAACAAAACTAAATACAGTAAGAAATAACATACTTTGAAAAATAATTGCATATTTATTAAATTCAAATTCTCACTATGCACAATATTAGATAAAGATAATTTAACATGTAAAGCTTTTTTAAAAATATTAAAGCACTGCATGCATCTTGCTGTTTGTAAACCAAAACGTGAACTATGGCTATGGAACTTGCAGAGTTTGATGGAACAAATTTGCAACCAGAAAAGAGGAACTTCTTGCTCTGCTACAAACTTCGTGAACCAAATACATTGCACCCATGAACATCTAAAAAATTACTAAAATTCATCAAAATACCGTGTATATTTCTTATTGTAAAAGGCTAATCTGCCAATCTAATGCACGTTTAATTTTTTAAAAAAAAAAAAAGTTAACAGACTAATGGAGCAAGATATTAGTTCGAATTCGTTTTCACAACGTATGTTAAATATTAGTCCCCTCTAATTATTTCAATGGC
>CAJDSM010075856.1:0-12064 GCA_903981925.1 Ostrea lurida
ATACAAAGAAAGATACGTTGTTGGGTTCAGTAGATGTTTCACCAAGCCTGTATCTCTGCTCCGCACGAAAATACTGACAACTGTGAAAAAGACACTTCAGACGTAGTGTGCAAACAAAATACTAGTATGCCAGAAGTTGAGTAAATAGGATATGGATTCTAAAAAAATATCGAAAGAACTACTGAATTTGAAATCCCAAAACTTTTCTCAAATCAACATCAATTCTCATGACTTTTTAACTCTTTGCATGACCATTCCTTACGATGAATTAAAGGCTAGACTTTGAGACATTATAGTCAGTTGCTTCTTCAACAAGAAATACAAAAAGCTCGTGATCAGCCATTTAAAAATTGCTTTTTTAAACTCCACTCTGAATCTAGCACAAGTACTCCGAAGTTCATATTAAAGAAAAGCTGCAGTTCCTCATTGAAAATATCTTTGTAGTTTTTGGCAATTAGGTCTTCCAACAGTCTAATGGACTTCTCATGGACACGACCTGTGGTCCTTTGTTAGATGACCTGCTATTGTAATCTCCCAAAACAGAATTTATTCAAAAACCTATCCATTAAAAATCCATTAAAAATATCTAGTTGTGGCCATTAATTCGACATTTCGATGTACCGACGTTTTATCTATTAATAACAATCATTTTCAACCATATGTCGATTCGATAAATCTCAGTGAACTTGAAACAAAAGACACTACAGAGTCATTCACATCTGCTTCGTACTTAAATTTTCTAATAAACATAGACATTAACGGCAAATAACTCAACTTTATGACAAATGGGGCGATTATATTTCAGTTTCTCCATTGTCAACTTCCCATATTTATGTAGCACCATTCCATCATCACCTGCATAAGGTGTGCGTGCATGTCTCTCAACCTACTCAATACGCAAGAGCTTGTTCTTTGTATGATTAGTGTTTGAATAGAGACAGGCTACTTACAAACAAATTGCAGTTGCAAAGGATTCAAGAGTCACATTTAAAGTCGGCATTTGTCAAATTATATGGCCGTTATAACGATCTAGTTTGCCATTATGACCTGCCATTGGGTCATATGCTGTCTGACGCGTTTCATAGCAATTCTTAAGCAGTTCTTTACGCACTGACTTTGAATACGGGTTACTCCGTCTATCTGATCAAGACGATGGGCTCATGGCGGGTGTGACCGGTTGACAGAGGATGCTTACTCCTCCAAATACTTAAAACCTAGAGTCCGCATGCATCCTGATAGATGTGAGCACGATTTAGAATAAAAAACCCTCACTGTTGCATAATGGAATGCTCGATCTTGGCTGCAATTACTTTTGGGCGAAGTACATTTANGGATTTTTACTCTCATTGAGAACCCTTGTCCTAAATGAGATGAAGTTGAAGGGCACGTAATGTTTCTGTAGAATTTATTAATTCATTAATAAAATTAAATTAATTTGGTATTGGTATTTATATTTATAAATACCAAACTTTTGACAGCTGTCTTTTGCATTTTGAATGGTATATTTCATTTCTTTGTGTACCTCAACTGCATAAGTAAGCTTATCAGCTTATTGAAGTACCAATGAGTAGTACTGATGGGAGAGTAGTGGGACTTTTGTGAGCATGTGGAATTTGGTAAGTGTCCCTGGGATCCATCATTGATGAAATTGAATAATTTCATCCTGAGCACTGTTCAGCTTTGTAGACAGGTCCTGAACTATGTTGTTCAGTTTTTCAATTTCTTTGTTTTTGTCCTCAATTTTTTACTCATAAGGTTTGTCGTGCTAGTATGGACATTCTGCAATTTCAGCACATCATCACCCAACACTTTTTCTAGCCTTGATAGTTCATTGACCATGGTGTGACGTGTGGGTACTATTTTCTTAGGTTCGGTTTCATCACTGTCGACTAATTTAAATGGGTTTTCTTTACCGACACATGCATGTAGATAATCAGGATGCGAGTCTACGAGACCCTTTAGGAAGTCGAATTCTTGCCACGCCCATTTTGCAAAGCCTGTCCCTTGGACAGTGATTAGGTGTGTTGTGAGGTATGCATGGATGGAGAGAAGCTTGACATTTTCTGATATGTTGTGTAACTGAATGAAGATTTCGTAGACGTTTTTGTCACTCTTGTTCGATAGCTTGTCTTGTAATTGTCTAAAGATCAAAGCTGTAAATGGTATCTATAAGCCAAGGTTTTAATCCAAAGCATAACTCTCTCATGATTCTGTATTCTGAACGATACCATCCGGACGGAGGGTTCGTAGAGATCGAGGTTGGTCTGCTCTTTGGGGGCTGTAGCGCCTTTCCCAGTGGAGTTTTTTGGGTCATGCGCTATAATATATNTCTTTGGGGGCTGTAGCGCCTTTCCCAGTGGTTTTTTTTTTTGGGTCATGCGCTATAATATAGCTTGCAAATTCGCTTTCGTCATTCCATATTTTGCTCTTTGCGACAATATTGCTGCCTACCTTTTGAAGTTTAGAGAAAACGGAGTCCGCCATCTTGGATGTAGAATGCACGTGCGCCGCAGTGTTCACAGGATGATATTGAAATTGGAAATTTGATTTACATTTACGTATTTTAAAACACTGTAGTCCTTGGTTAAATGCAATATTCACTGCTTTCAGATATATTACAGCATCATTAAATATTCTTTTCTGGTGACTGAAGAGCGCGAAACTTTTACGCATCGGGCTCGGATTATATATACTTCTAACATAAATGTTGACATAGCTACTCGAGATGAACTAGGTCAAACAAACAAGAGACCGAATTCACTATTTTCTATGGTGCCGAATTTACCAGGCGCCGAGTGGACTTTTACCCGGTATTTAATCATGGAACTAGAGGAAAGGGCCATGTTGGATTTTCAGGTGAGTCAAATATATATATATACAAAAAGGCGAAGTTAACATTGTGTCAAACGTAATCATAATCCAAAAAACATATACAAAATCGAGTGTAGGGCAACACGGACCTCCGACAAAAGCGAAGGTAGGATCAGGTGCCATGGAGGAGTAAGCATCCTCTGCTGACCGGTCACATCCGCCGTGAGCCCTTAGTCGAAATAAAGTAAACGGGATTACCCGGTTAAAGAGCCTTTGTTATTTGTTTTATATGTATACAGTGCAGACTGTAAATAAAATTTACTTACTTACTTTACGCATATCCAATTATTCTGACATAATGTTGCTATACTATTAATATCGATATTAATGACTGTAATTAATGAAATAAATCCGCTTTCTTCGATCATACATGCACCACAGGGGCTCGTCGGCGAACGTTTTGTCTTATTAAAATTTTACACCGTCTGTTTTATATTTAAATATAGAATAGAGAGAGTCAATATTTCGTGACGAGCCCCTGTGATCAAACTGAATAAAAAGAGGGGGCAGGGTGGGGGTGGGGGGATGTTAAGGTATACTGATGAATTTCATTTCAAATGTTATAAAAATACATTTTTAATCATAGTGTAATTCTAGATTGTAAACTTTGTCAAAAACATATATAAAATTTACTTTTATTGACAGTAAACTGCTGGTGTCATCCCGGGCAGAAATGCACCCCCGGCGCAGTGCTCAAGAAGTCCTCCTGTGTGATCTCTGTAAAATTGTCCACTGCGAGAAATGTGACATTCCTGTCTGTTCTACCTGCGTCTCCTCAGAGAAACACGAAGGTCACAAGTTATCAGAATTTTTGGAAAAACTCAGCGCTAAAACACAACATTTACAAAAAGATCTGGAAGAATTAGAAACCAGAATTGTTCCCCGATATGAAGAAATGGCGTCCGATGTCCGAACTGAGAAAGACGAGTTAGAAAGAAATTACGGGAAATTAACTACAGATACCGACGAACAAGGAGAAATCTTACACCGAGAGGTCACCATAATTGTCAACCGCGGAAATGACATTCAGGAAATGAAAAACAAACACCTATCTACCCTGGATAAAAATACAGAAGAAATCACACAGAAAATTACCGAACTCAAACAGATCATTGCCAACTTGAATCAATTCTAAAATCAAATCGATGTCTCCTTAACCTCTACTTAAAATCTAGAATTCCGAATTTAGAACATTACCACCTCAAGTCCGAGTTACATTGCCAAGTTTATCGCCTGGGAAAATAAACAAAGATCAGCTGAATGAAATGCTTGGTTCTCTGTCGTCATCATCCACTAACACAGAACATGGCCGAACAATGAAGTCACCAGAAGCTGTATCATCTCCTTCAGTCAAACCACTGCTTGATGAACCGCGATTCACCGCCACCACAGACACTGGGTATGACGAACTACACTGTGTTAGCTGCCTCAGTGAAGATAAAGTCTGGACATGCGGGAATAACAAAATCATGAAGCTCCTCAACGTCCAGGAAAAACTACTGTCATCAATACAAACCAAGTCAGAGAACGAACCATGGGACGTAACAGTGACACGGGGCGGTGATCTCGTTTATACTGACTCTAATGATGAAACTATAAACCTAGTGAAGAACAAGAAGATCCGTACCGTGATCACACTACAGGGATGGGAACCTCACTATATCTGCAGTACCGCCTCTGATGATCTCCTGGTTACCATGAACAGTGATGATAGAGAACAGCCCTCTAAAGTTGTGCGTTACTCTGGTTCCACAGCGACACAAACCATTCAGTTTGATGATCAGGGTCATTCTCTATATACATATGCTGGCTACATCAGTGAGAACAGGAACCTGGATATCTGTGTGGCTGACTCTAGAGCAGTATTGGTGGTCAATCAGTCAGGAAAACTTCAATTTAGATACATTGGTCATCCCTCTAATACCGGGGAGTCATTTGATCCAGTCGGCATCACAACAGACAGTCAGAGTCACATCCTGACAGCAGACTGTGAGAATGACTGTATCCACATCCTAGATCAGGACGGATAGTTCCTCCGCTACATTCACAACTTATCCTATCCATACGGTTTATGCATGGACAGCAAAGACAATCTGTTTGTAGCTGAGCGTACGTGGCACTGCTAGAGTGAAGAAAATCCAATATCTATAATAACAGTGTTAATTACAAAGCTCTACAGTGTAAATTACATATCTAAACACCGTGTTTATTACAAATCTAAGAAGAGTGTCATTTACAGCAGTGTGTTAATTATAGTGACTTGTTAATTACAGCCCTGTCTTTGTGATGTGTAGTGTACATGCACTTGTGTTTCTGGTTTTAAATGTACAGTCTCTCTCTGCTATTTAGTAATACTGTACCCTATTGACACTTGAAAATCAATCTTGTTCATTCATCTCGTCTATGAGCACATTTCTGAATAGTTTGATTTTTTCTCTGATGATGAAATACTGTGTCTTCAATCATCACCATAATTTTAGTCAGGACAAAGACCTGTGACCTTTGTACCTTGAAATCAATAGCTCAATACAGTTTGACATCCTCTCTCCTCTGGACCATTCTAGTAGAAGGTTTTTACGCAATAACGTGATGAATGCAGTTGTCTTCTATCTTTTCCATGAGGAATTTAGTATGAACATAGTGACCTTTGGACCTTGAAATCAATTTTCCATGGGGCAAATCTGTTAAGGTTTTGACGATCCTCTGATGAATTCTGCACTTTCTATCTTGTTCTCAATGATTTTAAGCTACGGTCAAATATATAGTGACTTGACCTTTGCTCTTACAAAATCCAAGTTAAGATTTCATCCCTCCCTCCATGGGTAACATCAATAAGGATGTTAATTAATCCTCTAGTGAATGCCCTTGCTTCTATCGTGTTCACAATGTTCCGGACACACAAAACACACACCAACCAGACACAGACACGGACTAGTTGCAACCGGGATGTAAGGTTCATTTAGTTGTTTATCACACAAAAACAAGTACATGCATATACATGAAAGTACTTTACTAGTGATGTATATAATATCAAGGCTACACACAAAATACTGACAAAGTAATTCACTTAGTACGTTCACGATAACTGATTTACGAGTCATCAAATTATTGTTCAATAGTCCATATTGTGTTGAAAAGATTGTATACTGATTAAGAGATTAATGCTCTAGTAACCAGTCACAATTTTATACATTAAACATTGTATTCTTGTTGGTACAACATAATGCTATTGATATTGAACTAGATATAATTACTAAAGCATAATGATACTGATATGTACCTTAGATATAATTCTAAATCACAATGATAACTGATATTGTAACTTAGGATATGAATTACTAACATGATACTATCCGGTGATTGTAACGTAGATGCTGCTATTACTAAACATAATGATCACTGATATTTGTAACTATGATATATAGCTAACATAATTGATACTGATTATTGTTACCTAGATATAATTACTACACTAAATGATACTGATATTGTAATCCTAGAGATATATATTACTACACATAATTGATAGCTGATATTGTACTAGATATAATTACTACACTAATGATAGCTGATATTTGTTATAGCAATATAATTACGGTACACATAATGATACTGAATATTGTGACTAGATTAAGATTATCCACAAACATAAGATACTGATATTGTTACTAGATATAATTTACTCACACATGATGATACTGATATGTTACTAGATTAATTACACACATGAATGATACTGATATTGTACTAGATATAGAGTATCGCATATTCTAGCTTGTCTACATATGCGCATTAGTCTCCGAAACTGTCTCATTGTCCTTTTGTTTATTGTAGAAAAGGGGGGGAGTTGTTGTTGGCCCATTCTATTATTCAGGAAGTTCATTCCGCATGTTCGATATGTTTTAACATCTTACTTATCATTTTCGGGTAATACGATCACGAATCATTTCCTCGAAATTCTGCAAGGCCATTTGTGCAGTGACACATTACGTGCCAGGAAACCCTGTTAATGTCTTTCATTCAACTTGAAAATTGTTGATTGTTTTCCTGGATTAATTGTTCTTAAATGGCGTTGTCCTTGGGCTGAATATTACGGACTGCTTTACGTTATTAATGCAGAAGGGACGACTCATGTTGAAGAAGGGGGGGGGGGGGCGTTTCACGCCTTACTAGAACAGTCTCCCCGCACAACCTGGACTAGTAGGACAACGCTGGTGTAAATGGAACACAGCGGACCGATGATACTATTCTCTCTAGAACCTATCATTGCCAGATTCCGCATGGGTGGGAACTCAGCCTACCTACAAGCTTTACACTTGACGTTCCACAGGCTGGCGGCATGCATGCGCGTAGTTGAAGGTCCGCAAATCCATACTTAATAAACCAATTCTCGGAAGCCGAGTAACAGGTTAATATATTTCGCACAACTGTGCACAAATAATTATATTTCTCGGGCCCACAAACATGGCACTTGATGATCAATTCATATGGCCCCATGTTGGCATCGTGTTCATAACCATGTTCATTTCTATGCATAGCAATTAGGCTACGTTGCTGGTTTGTGACAATATATGCATCGATACCGTCAATTATCGGTGGACAAATTTACAAATGGTTGCATACTTTAAACAACAAACTGAAACCAACCACTAGCATTTAGCCCCTGGACGGATGCATTTTTTTTATATTACTATTGTTACATGCATATAGTTGCTGCTCATTCATAGACAAATCACTTTTATCATCTCAACTACTTAAGGGGGGGGAGAGGGAGCAGAAAAGTCACAGGTTCATTATGGCTCAAGCACTTCTGTAACACTTTGGCACACAAGCACTTAAGGGCTTTGTTTTTTTTTAACTACATTGGGTCTTCGCTAATAGATCGTGCGTAGGTATTCATCCACCTAGTCAACATACCAAGTCTCAACTACGTGGAGTGGGGTCAACGCAGGGGGGACAAGACGAGTACACAGCATAGACTTTTGGCGCAGGGGGGGATCATAAACGTAGGTACCATGAATCAATTTCATTCTGGTAGTGCTGGTAACGGCCTGCTGATGTCTAACTTCCATTTAAATACATGTAACAGGTGTTTTCATATTGACAATGTTTGATGTTGGTTGTGTTATTTCCTAGCCGATTACTGAATTAATATTCTGCCATGATTCTTGGCTTACATGTATGAAATGGGTTTTTATATGCCACTGACAGTAACTGTCACCTGTAACCTTTGGTTGTGCTATTATTCATGCATTCAATTTTTTGAAATGTTAATCATTTTCGGTGGCTAGTCAATGGCAAATCACGAATTGACATGTTTCAGTACTTGGGCGATTTAATTTCGCAGACATGCTGGATAGCAGCAATGGTATCTCCTTTATGCATCATTTCAGGGACTAATGGTAAATGTGGTGGTGTGAATAATCTTTAACCATGACATCTGTTTCATTCCCTACACATCTAAGCATACATATCCTCATTTTGATGGGACACTACATCAAATATTTGCAGTATGATACCTTGGGAATTTAGGTCAAGGAACTTCTGATTGATCTTCAGAGCCTGGTGGGCAAGCTAAATGTTTTTACAAAAGCCATTTCTGGCAGCGGGGCGTGTCATCTCGTTGATTTTAGACATTCAGGTTGGTCTAAAGCCATCACACTATATCAGAATCTTCACACAATGGTTGAAGACATCAATACATAATCAAGTTTTAAAGGAGGGCTTATGTTGTTGTATTTTTTCTGTTAGTGAGTGGATTCATATCGGTGCTGGTGGATTTAGCTTACTAGGTTGCGAGTGTTATTTTTCATGGTCAATGGACTACTTTCAGTGGCCACAAATGGGTCTTTCATTTTATCTTAACACTCAATACATTTTTAGGAACTTGTACCCATTTAGCTAGCTATATCTCTATGGGGCTTGTAGGAGGATGGTAGCATAATCATTTCATGTGTGCAATATGAGCCTTAGTACACATTTTTTAACAGGTCATCTAACTCACATGCGTTTTGTGGTCTGTTGGATCCTTCAGTTCAAATGGCACAACACTATTCATGGGAAACCAATAATACCTGTTTCTATAAGCTTTCAACCGTGGGTCTCCTTCAGCCAGCTGCGCGCCTAGCAAGCGTACATGCACAAACACAACCCCTCAGCTTCTCATTAGCCTCATCAGAAGGCACGCTTTTTTCATGTTCGTAATAGACTATTACTATTCCTCGTAAGCATACACTCAAATAGGCAAATACAGTGGCTTTTCAAGCCTTTCTCTTAACATATCCACTGGATATTACTATATTTATATTGCATATTTATTCATAACAAGGATACAAATAATCAGTTAAGCGTACATTCACTGGCGATTGTTTTCATGGAAGACAAGTTCAATTAGAGGAATCGGGCAACATATACGGTCGTAACCTAGCATGTCAGGTATAACTCCTACTACAGGCCAGTTACAATTACCTGGGGGTTTGAATCACATAGAGGGGCAACTATTTTGTCACTTCCACGCCTGTCCTTACTAGTTGCCAGTAACTCAGGTACTGGCCGGTTTGGTTAGATTAGTGTGGATAGACTTGTAGGCATCCAAAGTCCCATTCTTAATGCTTGGGGCAGCTACTACCCTTGGTACAGCAAGCATTGCTAATAAGTTATTCAAGCGCCAGTCATGGGATCGGCGCGATCGGCTAGTTATCCCAAATTGTTATTATTTTTAATAATTAACATTTCATAGCTTTGCGTATTTATATAGCAACATACTTCTATTAAGTTTTTTCCACAGGTCAAATTAATAATCGTGTTGTCCCTAGCCTCCATTAAAAACAGACAGCAAGGGCTCAAATCCAGGACAGAGGGGACCAGACCTCATTAAATTTTAGTTTAAGGCATGATAACGAACAGTGATGATCTAGTAAGTCGAATAGAGGACGGAGGCATTGAGTTGGGCAAACATGGTCCCAGGTGCACTTGGGGGTCGGCGGCCCCACGAGTTGTGAGACTCCCTGGTTGACCGTACGACCGCCGTGAGCCCCATTTCTTGATGGGGTAAAGAGACCAATCCAGAGTTAAATTCGTGCATCGGTTTGATCATGATTATTTGCTGTTTTCCGTCCCACTCGGGAGTGTTTTGACTCATGTTGGGACGTCACCTTGTTGCCGGAAGGGCTGTACAATTTGGGCCTAGGCTCGGCGCTCGGGGCCTTTGAGCGGTGGAGGGATCTTTATTGTGCCACCCTGCTGGACACGGGACTCGGTTTTCCGGTCTCATTTCGTATGACTGCCCCATTTGGGTCGCCGCTACTCGAACGCAAGGGATGATGGGGCGTGCTATTACTGACCCGGACCCCACGATCAATCGTGTATGCAAAACTGAGCTAAAACTTGCTCCATGTGATATTATTTGTTGGGGCATGGATTATATAGGAGTTTGTGCATCTAGAACCATAATTGAAGTGCAAGTTAGTACGAGATATTGATTTGCCATTGTGGTGCAATGATAATAGGCCTAGCACAACCTGTAATTACACTACTAATAGCTTCAGTCACCGACTTGAAATAACAACTTTTTCTGGGGTCAGTTTAATAGTGGTCTTTCCCTTCTGCCTACGTTAGTTGTCGCAGTAGTTGAGGATATGAGCATCCGCAGCCATTTCAGGAGGCATTAGTTCATAGTTTCAAGAGCGTTGGGGCGTATATACATGTTTCAAATCACTCACAGTTTGAAGCCAAACCCATTTAACTGCATAACATTCTAGGGTGTGCATTTTGGTCACAGCCTGGGAATGATTTATCCTGAAATTAATTACCAGGAGTACTTAAGTTTATAGGTAGCAGGTGTAATGCATTTTCTTACACTCTGCGGCGATCCTGGTTAGCGGTGACCATTTGAGTTGGAGTACTGCTGCCGTCACCACAGGTACTGGGCACTCCTGGTGGCGTTGCAGTTCCACATACGGCCCTTTCAATGGCGTATGGGCACATGCAAGTGGCGTTTCGCCGCACCCAACTCAAATGGAGGAGTGCACCCACTAGTCTGCGCTTCATGGCAGGAACTTGAAAACTATTGCAGTAGTGATTGTTGATTGAATGTTTTATGATGACATTGATTTGTTTGGACAATTGATTGATTGTCTTAATTATGATTGATTTTTGATTATTGGATTTTGATTGATTGAACTGATTGATTGATTTGATTGGTGACGTTTGTGCACTTGCGTTTACACCCAGTGCTCATTCGCCCACTTGGGGCCGTCACATTTGATTGATTGATTGTTGAGGGGCGGCTATCTGTGGTAGCCCCCAACCATTGAATCATCACCGCGCCAAGATCGCCAATACAATAAATTTCGTTCATTCTGTATGTGGTTATGTGTTTATTGAAACAGGAATCGGTGATATTACTACACATGATGATACTGATATTGTTACTAGATATAATTACTAAACATGATGATACTGATATTGTTATAGATATATTACTAAACATGATGATAACTGATAATATAAGTAGATATAACATAGAACACGATAAGTATAATGATACTGATATTGTAAGTACGAATATAATTACTAAACATAATGATACTGATATTTGTAACTAGATATAATTACTAAACATAATGATACTGATATTGTCTAGATATTAATTACTAAACATGATGATACTGATATTAGTAATTAGATGAACTACTATAACATGATATACTGATATTTAACTAGATATAATTACTAAACATAATGATACTGAGATAATATAAGTAGACATAATATAGAACACTGATAAATTAATGCTACTGGATATTGTAACTAGATATATTACTAAACATGATATAGATATTTGTACTAGAGACAGTATTACTAAACATAATGATACTGATATTGTAACTAGATATAATTACTAACATAATGATGCTGGTATTGTAACTAGATACAGTATTACTAAACATAATGATATATATTGTTAACTAAATATATTACTAAAACATAATGATACTGATATTGTACCTAGATATAATTACTACACATGATGATACTGATATTTGTTACTAGATTAATGATATATGAACTACACATGATGATACTGATATTGTTACTAGATATATAATTACTACACATGATGATACTGATATTGTTACTAGATAAATTTACTAAACAAACTGATTGTATGATAGTTGTTCACTAGATACAG
>CAJDSM010075857.1:0-13667 GCA_903981925.1 Ostrea lurida
CAGCTGCCTCCTGGGCTTGTTTCCCCAGGTTGTCCACAAGCTGTCTTTTATCTCGTTTCACACTTTTTTTCACTTGTCTGTCAAGGTCGTTCAAAAAGCCTTCCGCCCTACTTAGTACCCTCTGTTTCTTCTCTCCCCTATCAGATGCCAAGTCTTCTCGGATTTCCACGCTTTCCGATGTCTCACCTTGTATCCGATGGTCAATCTGCTGGTCTCAGTGAAACTAGGTCTCTTTCACCTTGTCATAGTGGCTGTTTATCATGTCATTGGTGTCATCCGCTGAAAGACTCTCTAGTATCTGGAATCCGTTCTTAAGTTTCAGGACAAATTACACTCTCACAATTCTGTCTCTGGGCTCGTGGGGAGGGGGGGGGGGCTCTTTTGATCTCGACTTGTTCCTTTTCGTATACTTCGTCCATATTGTCTCGTAATTACGAAATTGTGGAATGTGTTCAATTTATTTTTTACGTGATAATAATAAGCCTTCGTATTAAGTTAGTGCTAATATGATCATACATTAGTATTATATTTTTCAGACTTTTAAAAAATTATTATCCCTCCCCCTCCCTTGAGGGGAGACTTTGATATATGATATAAATCTTATACGGTATCAATTTTGATACTCTAAATGCGTATTTCGACAAATAATGTCTCTTCAGTGATGCTCATACCGAAATGTTGGAAATCCGAAACATATAATTAAAAATTATCTCTACCAATTGTAATGATAGAATGATAGTAAGTTCTTCTTTCGGTATATTGCATCACCACTGAAGTATTATCGCACTCTCTGTGAGTGGGGGTGGGAGTGAACATTTATGTACGGGTGTGTGTGAACATCTATGTACAGTGCACGTTAAAAATAGATAAAATTAAAAAAAACGCAGATTTGTCTGCAGCTTGGTGGCACTAGACGGCTGGGTCTTAAAGCTGTCCATGTCCTTGGTCCTGGTAGCTTAATTGTCCCAGAGCCGGGTGGCTTGGGGAAAGAAGGAGGTCTTGTACATTGTCGTCCTGGTGTGTGGTACAAGAAATCGCAGGGCGTGGCCTCTGGTCCGTAGTGATGCTGGTTGTAGGTCGCTCACCGCCGGGATGTCCACAATTTGATAAACTATTAGTTTACACTAATACTGACGGAGCTGGAGTGGCTGCCAGCGTTTCCAACTGGATTTGCAACGATAGTCATAGATGTTACACTTGCGGTTGGTAAATGCCACTCACAAATGGGCGAAATCTGAGTGCTGTTCCCACGTTGAAATTGGCCATTCGATATGCGTGGTTTGAGGTGGCTCCTCTTCTTGCTAACTCCACAAGCTGGAGGCTCTGCATTACTCTCGTCCAATAGGCAGTGTTCGCCACAAGATTGTCTCGGGAGTACCCAGCAACCTGTGGACCATGGTGGGTGGAGGAGCATCGGCTGATGTGTTTCTGCTAAAGCCGAAGGCCGCAGAGTGGAGTTGGCCTTTTGGTCGATACTTATTATGTCGCGGCTTATCCCAGGCCTTGAAGCGTGTTGGTTAAATTGAATTAGAACAAGCAACGCGGGCATACTTTCTGACCGCTTTTTCGCAGAGTACAATCTTGTGTTTGAGGAATTGGGCCGTAGAATTTTTGTAAGTCGGCGAGGTGCATACTTTGGGGATTCCGGATAGTAACCTCGATGCACTCCACGGATCCGGGTTGAACTGCAAAGTCCTATGCAGAGTTCCTACGTCACTTGCTGTATGCTTTATTGAAGGTCCCGCTGCGTGCAAAGTCTCAGCCGTCCTGGTCCATCTGTGGTGTGCTTAATCTCCGACTGTTACATCAGAGCAATGATCACGCAATAGACTCTGGTTGCGTAACTTCTGAACTGAGGGATTAGCATGGCAGGTATCCGTTTGAATGAAAAATCAGGAAGAGCAGTCGGATCTAGGCGCAGTCATGTTCCTGAGGGATTCGCTGATGAAACGGTATGTGGCTGATGATGATTGACCATCACGTGTACTAACACACCTGTGTGCGTGCGGCCGATTAAGGAACTAATAAAGAGAGTCTCTCAGTCCATTCTGCTTCGCGGGACAGAGGTTGTTCGTGTCGTTCTCTCCCTTAACATCTGGCATTCAAAAGTCAAAAACTCTCCCATATTAGCAAAATTCTTAGTAAACTTTTTGCAGAGATATTTAAGTAAAGTGACTGACTTAACACTTGTTGGAGTGATATATGGGAAGTGAGAGAACACAGGAAAACCGGACCAACTCTGTGCAAGAGAATGAATCCAATCATGGGTGCGGTCCCTGATGCAGTAGTGATAGTCTGTTGTGTGAACTTTATCGAAGGCCTTGGAGAAGTCCAAAAGTACAAAGTCCACTTACTCCTCTATGTCTAGGCTCTTTCGAGGTCATGAACTGACAGTCAGATGAGTTAGGGTTCAATTGAGCGACACTTCCTGAATCCAAGCCAGCTATCAGTGAGGAGTCCATGGCTTTCCAAGTGGCTATTGATATGTGTTCCATGACCTTGCTGCAAACAGAGGTCAGTGACAATGGTCGATTCGGTCTCCCTTCTTGAAGAGTGGCGAGATGCCGCGAGATGTTTGCCGACTTCAATTCATCTGGGGCCTTCGCCTTTGTCTAATGAAGCTTGGAAAAAGTATTAGTAAAGCCCCATAGGGATGATCCTAAAAGGTCTGGGCCAGCTATCTTGGGTGTGATGGTTTTACTATATCGTGGCCATGGGTCAGCTTGCTATGGGGGCTGAGAGCATGATGTATGTGGTAGATTCTCTACCCAAATCTTGATGAAGAAATAATAAGTGCTAGATGGGGAGACTGTATGGATGTTGGCTAAATTCCCGATAGTCTGGTAGATGAGTAAACGGGGCAGTTGAGGCCCTGAGTACTGAAATGTGATAAATCCTGGTAATAAGGCGGATAAAACTGGCCTTCATCTTGTGCGTCCGCTGTAGACAGTAGACTCTTGCTTTAATAGATGATTTTTTATTTGGAAAGCTTTTTTGGTTCACGGATCTTTTACACTATTGGATAATGACGAATGGTTTGTATTTCATCTTTTTGTTATAAACCGTTCCTGACCTAATGAATAATCTGCCATAGTAACAGCATTGTCATGTTTAAAGGTCTTTAATAACACGGAGTTGCTCACGTGTGGAGTTGTCTTCAATTACTGAGAAGAAAATAATTGGAATTGATGTTTCATCAATACAACCATTTGCATAGCAGACAAAATTGAATTGATAGATTATATTCAAATAGGATTAAAGAATACTATTCATAAGTTATTCACTTGCTTACTCTACTGAATTATCTGATACAATAATTATCTGGCTGTAATTGATCGTAAATAATAACAATTGAAAATATTTTGACTCGGCACATTTACGTAGTTCAAAGAAGCATTTATTTTGTTTTGATGGATCCGTCCATTCTTCTTATATTATTATTTCTTGCTTTTTCTTTTATACTTACCATTATAGCTGACCCCATCACCGCGCTCTGGTCGAATATTTTTTTTGTACTAGTTCTTGCACTAATTGTTTGGCTATTTGGGACTAGATACCTTATCTCGGGCGAGTTTAATAAACTAGACTGAAATTAAAAATATTAACATGTTGCCAAATTTATACCGGAGGGCAAATTTATTTGGAGAGGTTTTAATGAGGTTGCAGTGCATCTCTTGAAGATATTTTAAGAGACCGCACAGATGGCAAACGAGTGTGTCCCCTAAATTAAAGTGAGTTCCAAGTCCTGATTGTTTCGTCTGTGAATTTTGAAAGGACTGCCAGGATATCAGACTCCGTTCTTGACTAAAAGGACTGGTCCTTCTCTATGCAATTGCTGTATATATATACTAGTTGTCTCATGCAGTACCCAGTTTGATGTCTTACCTTGAGTAATTGGTGTCTGACTTAATGACCAGATCCCAATCAAAGCAGCTTGATAGACAGATGTCAGAGCAGTACCAAGTTTGTGTCTTACCTTGAGTAATTGGTTGTCTGAACTTCGACGTCGCCTCAGCCTAGCTGTATACTGACCAGTGTCGGTCAGTACACATTTTTGTGGTACCTTACCTTGAGTATTGGTGTCTGACTCGACCAGTCCCAGAAGACCAGCTTGTATAGACAGTAGTACAGGCAGTACCAGTTTCGATGTAACTTTAATCCTATGAGTAACTTGGTGTCATGACTAAGACAGTACCTCAAACAAGCCTGATAATAAGACAGTGTCAAGAACCAGTAACAGTTAGTGTTGTCTTAGCCTTGAGTATTGGTTGTCATTGACTTAGACATGTTCGCAATCGAAGCAGTAGCTGTATACGACAGTAAGTCAGGCATGTATTACCATGTGTTGTTGTCTTACGTTTGTTAGTATTTGGTGAATTCTGACTTTTCACCGACAAGTCCTTCAGCAATGCTGTATACGACAGTTGTCTATGCAGTTATTCTTTATGTTGATTGTTGATCCTTTACCTTATGTAGTATTTGGTGTCTGACTAATGACATGTCTCTACTAAGCCAGCCTGTAAAGAGACAGTGTCAGGCAGTACCAGTTTGTTGTCTTAGCAGCTCTAGTAGTATTGTGGTGGTCTGACTAAGACAGTCCATCAGCAAAGCTGATAATATGACGTGTCCCAGGACAGTACGAGTTTGTAGTACTTACACTATGTAGTATTGTGTCTGACTTAGACAGTCCTCAAGCAAGCTGTAATATGACAGTGTAAGGGCAGTACACATAGGTTTGTGTCATTACCTTGAGAGTATTGGATGTCTGACTAAAGAGAACAGCTCCTCAGCAAGCTGTAAATATGACAGTGTCAGGCCTAGTACCAGGTTTGTGTTTGCTTACCGTTGTAAGTTATTGCGTGTCTGACTTAGACAAGTCCTCAGCACACTGCTGACTTTAGATCTAGTGGATCAGTGCAGTACCAGTCATATATGTGCTTCATACCCTTGAGTATTGTGTCTGATCTAAGACAGTCACCTCAGCAAGCCTGTATAGACAAGTGTCAGGCAGTACCAGTTTGTGTCTTACTTCATGTTGAGTATTTGGGTGTCTGACTAAGACAGCCATTCAGCCCATGGCAACCAATGGTCATATAATAATATCAGCTCTTTAAGTTGAAATATGTACACAACAACATATATATTTTGTATATGTCCAATGTATCACCATTGCTCGCTGCTCCTCGCTGGGAAATGGGTTCAAGAGACCCTGCCTGAGAGGCTACCTGCTTCATCTTGCCTTGAGACGGACAATTCGTTCTCACCAAAAAGGATGAGAACCTACCCCAAATTGATGACGCCCAATCTCACTCACATAAAAAAACTTTATCCAAGAATTTATTATTATGTACTCATACTCCAAGTTCTTTGCAAAATTTCCTATCACCCTTCGTTTTTCCAACATAATGAGATATTGGCGGTGGTGGGATGCGGGTGGTATTATGGGGGTGTGGGTGGTGGGAGGTAAGTTTTATTATTTTTATTCATCTTAAGTTTTTTTTTATGGTAGTTTTTATTTTGTGAGTATTGTAGTTCCCGGGACGCCCGTTTTTTAGTTTTTTTATTAGTTTTGGTTGTGTGGGTGTTTTTTTTTTTTTTTTTTTTTTTTTGTTTTTTTTTTTTATTGTTTTATTCTTTTAAGGTGTTGTTTTTTCTCGGGAAAATGGGGTTGGGGTAGATATAAGGATTGAAATATAGGGGGGGAGTATAAATAAAAAAAGGGGAGAAAGGAGATATTATCCATAGGAGGAAGAAATCAGGAGGACAAAGGGTAATAGGGCGAAGGGGGGGCATGTGTGGGGGTTGCAGAGAGTGGTCCTAACCTAGCAGGGGCGTAAGAGGAAAGGGGCTGTGGGCCCGGGATGGGGGGTGGGGGCGGGTGAGAGGGAGTGAGGGCGTCAAATGGTGGAGGAGTTATGAGGGGTAGGAAGTTAAGGGGGGGGGGGGGGAGGGGGGGAAGGTGAGGGAGAGAGGGGGTATAGGGTAGAGGGGTCGCAAATTGGCTTCATAAGGTTCTTGAATTCTATCTCAAAGAGAATTTGGTGCGATTCATATTATTAAAGCTATGCTATTCTATTGAACTTATCGTTTTGAGCGCTGAAATGAAAATACACGCGCAGAAGTTCAAGCTGTTCCCAATCGTTCGAGCGAGTTTGCAGTTCCAGATTCTAGCGAAAAAATGCACTTGGTCAATGACAGAATAGCCACTTTGACTGTATTGAATATCTGAAATCACAACATTGAAACCAATCTTAAAATTTCCTGTAATATAACACATGTTCTGCATTAAGTGCTACCAATGGTAACGCATGGTAACTTTCTTTTCGTATTTGGCAAGGGGGGTGGGGGGGGAGGGTATATCGAGACCTGTGCGTGTCAAAAAGTATTTTACCTAT
Organism: Ostrea lurida; assembly: GCA_903981925.1. Classification (NCBI taxonomy): domain Eukaryota; kingdom Metazoa; phylum Mollusca; class Bivalvia; order Ostreida; family Ostreidae; genus Ostrea; species Ostrea lurida. The sequence goes on from CAJDSM010075857.1 coordinate 6,396, forward strand.
GAAGAGTCTTAATAATGTTAAATCATTATCACCTGTTAAAGACAGCGATACGAATCAGTGATCAATAACGTCCGAGAAATAGAATACAAAACAATGAGTAAAGGCAAACAAGACCCCTGACACACAGAGTGGGATCAGGGTGCCAAGGATGTGTATGTTTCAGCATGGCCTAGTCCTTACAACGCGAATGTTCACTATGGAAACAAAAAGTGATGGGAAAATTCGTATATTTGCTGAAACGGGGGGTTTATTAAATGCACTTCAGGGGTTTTGTTATGGGACAGAGAAAAATTGGCAATAGTGTGGTAATCTGCATTTAATGTATGCAGTAAATTGGTGTACAACATAAAGGTAATCATATAAATCTTTGAGGCCTATATAAATAAACAATTCTGTGGAAAAAAACAAACCGCAGGTAGTTGTCTTTTCCAACGTGCTTATTTTTGTCTCTAATAACTTACCTCAATAAAAATTCCTAAGGAATTAAGCATATAAAATGTCTACATATGTAAATTATTATTTTAATCGTTCAGTCAAAGTATTTATGAACCTGGAATCCTCTCCTATCATACATGTCAATAGGGATCTGCACTGAAAACACGATATCCTAATACAAGAGTCAACTCACCTTCTCTGGCTAGGGAGTCAACCAACCCAACGTTTTCACCTCTTCAGTTTATTTTTTTGCAATTCTTGTCCACACTGAAACAATCTACCTTAATAAAAGTAACCAGAAACAGAGACTGTGTTTGGCTGTGCAACAACTAATGGCCCGCTGGAAATTCCAACTGCCAAGTTGAAAGGGGCTTGCCAAAAGGAATTATGCATGTGAAAAATATGAAAAATCTATCACGATTACCATTCATGTTTAAATTTTTTTGAAAAAGTAGGTCACACTTCAAGGTCTTAACGTTCAGAAGGTCAAAAATGTTGGTAACGAGTAGAAAGGGGCTTGTCACCCCAAGAGAACACACATGTGTATTATGGAACAGTCCAACAACTTTGCCCATTTCAAAAAGTTAGTGACCAGTGTTAAAGTTTTTGAAAAGCAGGTCAAACTTCAAGGTACAAGAAGTTAAAAAATTATGTTTACCTTAGTAGAAAAGGCTTGTCATAAGGAACTTCCATGTGTAATATGAAGTCGCCATCACTTTCCATTCAAAGTTAGGGGCAATGTACAAGTTTTTGAAAGTGGGTCCAGGAAACTTCAAGAGTCAAGGAGGTCAAAACATTATGGTATAACACCAGTAGAAAGAGAGGCTTGATCATTTAAGGAACACACAGTGTGTAATATCGAAATTTGTCCCAATACCACTGACAAATATACAACGACAAGTTATGGACCAATGTTAAAGTTTTATTAGCAGACAACCGGGAGAACGGAGACAATCTATTCGACAATCACTATATTGCCCCCGAATCCGAGAGATTCCGCGCGCGCGCACCTTTATTGCAATCCGCGGCACAACGTTTATTATTGTGTAATTGCAGTGACTTTTGGCCTGCGATGTAATGGCTCTGCTTAGTCAGATCGTGCACCAAACAACGGAGGAGGACCCGCATCCAAAGGAGGGTTATGAGAGAAGAGAATAACAATCGAGAAAAGATTCACTTGTTTTTATTACGACAAGACAGCATAATAAAAAGACTTTGTGCTTTTGGCCTCTAGGAAAATTGGATTTTATTGGTGCTTACTGCCGGACTGGGAGTATGCGGGCCTGGTATCCTGCAGAGCGTGAGTAAGATTTACAAGCTACCTTGTAAATGATGCACGGTTCCGACTGTCAGTATTAGTTAGCTATGGTCCGGGCAATAACGGTGCAGAAGAAGGATAGGGATATCGTGTGAGCCGAGAGGTGCATTACCCTTACTGCGGCACTCCACGGGCGGTATTGGTGTCATGTTACGGCGACCTGTGGGCCCTCCTTCAACCACTCGGATTAGTAATTAGAGTGTAAATACCGGCTGGAGCTAGTGGATCTCGATATTCTCAGCTCGAGCAGAGGATAGAGTCAAGAGGACCCAGCCAAATTACGTATGAGGCTATGGGAACTGCGATTTTAGTCTGCAGTAAGTGAGTGGTGCACGAGTTTGACCCGCTGTGACATATGTTTGATTTTTTTTCGCCCGCCTCGACTGTATCGATTAATTATAAGTTTCCATATCCTCAAGTAAAGCCGTGTAATTATCTATTGATCTGTCAGAAAAAAAGACATTAACATATTTCAAATTGTCTTTTTATTTTAAAAAAAGAGTCTAAACTAAGATAATTTAGGTGCTAAACCCGCTAAATCCACCACTTGCCACATCATCAAAGTGGCAGAGATTAGAAGCCCTTGACGATAAGCCGAGACGCAGGTAGCGAGACGGTGATCCGCGATGGGAAGCCTAAGCGCTGATTTATGGTTAGGATGTTTGATGACTATATCAGAAGTGAGACGTAGATAATAGTCCATAGGCGTAGGACTTGGTCTTTGGGAAGAGTGGAGGTGGGGAGGCAAACTTCTGTGATGCGCAAGCAGAAAAATCAAAAAAAGGCTAATTGGAATAACACTAATGTGTGTGTGTTGGGGGAGGGGGGGGGGCAAAATACTTATAAAATGATACGTGACAAGAAATTAAAGATTGATTATTTTAATTGTTTACGTCCCAACCACTGGCAAGTTACCGAGAATATTCTCAGTTTGGGGGACGCGTCAACCATTGCCTCCGGTGGTGGCGAGGGCTGCCAAATTTAGGGCTCTATGACCTCGGCCTACTCTTAGGGCCTTTGTTTTACCTCCGCCTCGCTTGACATTCACCTCTTCGCTGTGTTAGGCAGTTGGTTGCCGCGGGGCGGGGATTGGGTCCTCTCTTCCCCTGCCCCTGTCGGATTTTTTTTTCAGAACGTCTTGACACTGTTCACGCTTCTATGACACAAGACTACACTACCTCAGTTCTCCTATTCTGATGGGGCACGGGTGGGCTTCTTCTTGAGCTTCACGGGCTGCCCCTTATCGTCGCTCCCGGATTTGTCGCGGTAGGGGCCGGTCCTTTTGACAAGGGGCATTGCTTAATCAGTTGATTGAATTCTTGGTCTATTATTATAATTTTTCTACCTCGTAAGTTCAAACAACGTACATTGGCGCGATTGCGCACTGAGGGACGTATCTTACCCCTCACATGCCGCCAACGGTCGAACGCGGGGCGTCGCCCACACAATGTTGGGTCCTAGTGCCTCGAGGAACTTAACAGCAAGTGAGCGGTTTAGCATGGACGGGAAAGACATCTTCCTGGAAAGGGGGCGATTGTAATCATCTGTCGGTGTCATGATGGTTCATTCCGAAGTTAATAAACAAATGGTCTTGCCTTGTCATCTTCCAGCCCCAAGAGGGGGGGGGGGGTGTCTAACAGCATGCTATTGACTCTGTGGGTTGGCGCACTCTCGCACACACGTCACTCCGGCTCGGGTTCTGACAGATCAAGATCACTTTTTTAGTCTTTTCGGGGTTCTTTAGCACTTTTAGGTCCGGGGAGGGGGCGAGCCCCCCTCCTGCTCTGCCTGTCCATCGGCCGGCCTGCCGGGGCCGGTTCGACCGGGTCCGCTTCCTCTGCCGGGCTATCTAGCCACGCGCTCGTCTCTACAACTGCAGACTCGACTCCCCTGCGCTCACAACTGTGATGTACCCAATATTCTCCTTTTCTGTTCCTCCTCTCTCCGTTGATCTCTCCTTGACGCCATCACATGACGGGTCGGGTGTCTTCGTCGTTTCTGTTTAACCTCTTTCCCTCCTGTGTGGCTGCGAACCATGCAGAACGATTGACTTAACCAGATGAATGCTAGCCAGCGGCACCATCCAATGTACTGCAATGAATAGTAACACCTTAGTTTGTTTGTAAAAAGTGTATCTTCTAGGCATTCCCCACAACGTTCTGAGTTAACACAGTTGACAAAGGGTCGTTCAATAGTGATTACATATGGAGCAAACTCCATGGGGAGGGGGGGGGTCCGTAAAGCTAGATTTAAGAAGTAGTTACAAATGCAACGACCCCGTCTGTTTTTCAACACACTACCGCCATACCGGATTTATAACCGATCCATGTATGCAATCCTGTGAAATATCCATTACTCCATTCACACATAACTTTCCACATGCTTGTGAACTCCGTTGTGGTATCTCGTAATCTAGACTGAGAATGACATAAGCATACCTTCTGTTACGTTACGCGTAAGAGCAGACTGGTTAGAATGTCGGGTGTGGCGACTGGGCATATCAGGATAGTTATTGACCCTCCATATGACCCAAAAACTATACGGTTGCACTCCCGGTTGCCGTCACCATTGAAATATGCTAAGCAATGGTTGAGCAACGCAGTTTGGTTATTAAAAAGAATTTCCCATCACATCCTCCTGCTCGAGTGCCGAGCTAACGCCGGGCAGTCGGTTAAAAAATGGTTCTATTGTGTATAGCCAATGGAAAAAAAACCAAATACTCCTAGCAAACAGTACTTATTATCGTAGCATTTGTGATCGAACGGTGCTTCCTACTTCTGTCGGTGAGTCTTACGTAAACAATAATAAATAATCAGATTCATATTTATGATACATAAGATAACAAAATATTTATTTAGTTAAGTAAACTTACTAATAGAACTACTAATCACACGTTTTTATATTAAAGCCAGCGTATTAAAAACAATGCCAATATGCAATAATTAAACCGGATATAACTATATCAATGCTTTGTAGATGAAAATTGAAATTGATAAACGTTGTAATATTCATGATTTATTTATGAATAACTATTGGATGTTTTGTACTTTATTTGATTTACTGTCCGTCACCTATTGAGTCTGGGAGAGGTTCACCAATACCATGGCTTGCTGCAATGTGAATTGAGCTGCATATCAATTTAATATCCAGCTAAGATCAATTTGGGATGCAGTTTGCTTCCATGGGACATGGAACACAATCGGAGAAGCACGCTGGAGGTCGACTATTCGTATTATCGTGCCATATCAAATAACAAACTTGCTGATCGAATCAGCGGGGTCCTGGGTTTTTATTTCGGTCTCCTATCCGAAGATGGCAGACCGCCAGTCATTGGTCGCCTCTTAACGGACACCGCCGATAAGGGGATGGTTTGGCTTGAGGATCTACTATATGTACTGGCAGAAAATCTGATCAGTCGCAGGACAACTCCTTCCCGGAATGCCTCCAGATAATTTATGATGTTCGTCGGTTGAAAAATCATAATTGTGATAAGATTTGGGGATCACAGATTTATGTGGTGTTTGAGTTAGATGTTAAGCAGTTACACTATAAAGTATGCTACAATGACATTTGAGACCCGCCACCCGTGTGAGCACGGTGGTGGTGCCATGTTATTAGCTCACAATATTTTGATACCGACTAACAGTGTCTGTGCGCTTGAATTGCTAGAACGTTTGGAATAGAACTTGTGGCTGATATCATGCTGTTGTCACAGTAACATATGGAAGTACCAAATTGGTTGTTACTGTTGTGTATGATCATGATGAGTACATAGAGTGCCATCATCATTGGTTAAGAGCAATGCGTTGATTGTCGTTGGCGCAGACAGCCAGGGGGGTGGGAGGGATGTGAAAAGATCATGTAGCCGCAAATGAAACGTGCGCCCCCCTTTACTTGTGAATCAGTCCGATCACTCGATGTCTATTGTTTCATTGCGATTCTATGACAAATTTTAGGTTTAACATCACCTTTGAAGTTTTACTGATTAACTATTTCATTTATGTATTATCTTTCCTGTACACGCTAGGGTTACGGTTTAATGAATAGTGTTGATCAGCATTGCACCTTAGCGTGTCGAAGAAATATAGGGCTAGACACGAATAGATGAGGGAGGATCACGTCGCGACATTGAGAAACCAAAAACTGAGCGCGTTTCTCGGTGTACTACAGCAGCGTGATGTCAACGACTAATATGCGACAGGCCATGATGATGCCGAGACATAGGCTCGAATTTGCAGCGCCTGTCTGGAGCAATTGATGACCGACGTCCCCATAGAAATAGTGAAAGAAATCATATGTGGCGAGCGTAAAAAATATAAACTAACGGCGATATTCTCGTTTTAAGTTCTTCCTGTCGTGATCACCTTGCAATTTTTCTCTATTCTGTTAGAATTTTGCATAGGTTCATGATTAGGGTGGGCTCAGTCTCTCGCGTGCTCCCTTCTTTTGGTACTAAAATTTTAGGAAATAACCTACAGATAATTTAAAAGTCTTCTAATTAGACTGGGGCTCATTCGTAGACTCGTAAGCTGCAGTTACGTATAGCAGGCTCAACTGCGTGGGGGTCCGGGTTTAGAGATTAGGTCCCAGACTCTCCTTAGGCGGTGTCGTAAGAGGGCGACTAAATGGGTCGGGTCTTCGGATGCAGACCGGAAAACCGAGGCCGTGTACAGCTGGTGTGGCGAAAAAGATCCCCTCTGCGCTGATGCCGGAGCACAGCCTATTGGCGCCTCACGCATTGGTGAAGTCTCTATATGAGTGAAATATTTTGATGGGACGTAAAACATTAAATATCAATCATAATATCAGAGGCCTTTATCAAGACCGGGCCACCCGCGCAATTCTGGATCTCCTGGATGATGGTCGGGAATTGCGGCTTGGAAGATCTTCAGGGTGGAAGAGGAATATGGCGTCAGACGATTCTATTGCCGAATGGCCAGAAAGTTCTGTGGTAGAGACTGACGTAGTATGTTTTGATAATTCTAAGAGTCAAGATAATTTTACTTTGCACACTTTTAATGAATATGGACGATCGTCGAACGAATACATCGATGAAAGTTGAATTCATAGAATCTTCCGTTTTACTTTCATTTTCGCGTTTTGGAGATGTGTTTCGCTTTTAATTTTCGCGTTTTGGAGATGGATATTATTTTATTTACGCGGTTAGTTTTCTTTAATTTCGCTTTGAAATTTTATTGTGTGTATGTACCGTAGCATATATGCTCTAAAAATATTACTATTTCCCAGTTCTTACGGGAATGACCATTATGCACATTTCGAAGTATGTAATCAAGAATGAAGCTTGTATAACAAGATCTATTATAGGACCAATAAAGAACAGCTCCTCAGAGTTGACATAACTGCGGATGATATCTGCGAGATATATCGTATCTATTTTATTACATATTGGTCTAAACTTAAGCATATCCATTGAATTTATGTCGATCCATTTTGAAAGGGTTTGGCAAGGATTACAATTTGGTGACCGGAAGGATCTTTATTTTGAAAAAGAACTAAAT
>CAJDSM010075869.1:0-12637 GCA_903981925.1 Ostrea lurida
TCACACGAAGCCAAAGCATTAATCTCAAGGCAAAACATGTCGTGAACATCAGGAACAAAGTAGAACGAATTATTAGAGAAATAACTCAAACTTTCCATAAACAAGTTACATATGAAATGGGGTACTCTTGCAAGGATATCAAGATCACAGATGAAGACCAAAGTGACTTTCTGTTGGAAGGTGAAATTTTCCCGATAAAAAGAGGCATATCTGAAACAAAATGTCCACGGCATGTTACAGTTGATAAAAGCCACGACATTAACACACAAAACATGCTCAGATTTTGGAGAAAATAAAGTAAAGTCTGCTAATTACCTTAAATGCGTCGTATAAAACAGTGGTGGATTCCTTGCTTTGTAACAATGATTTCATCATCAACAATCGTCAAATTAAAAATCATTTTTTTTACATGTGTATGACGTATAAAACGAGACGGAAATATATCCCCGGTTTCCTATTTTTTGTAAGGTTGATATATCCATTGAAATAAGGAAGGATTTGCGTCATTTTTCATACAAATCGTAGATTTGGTTTAGGCCATATCACAGATTAAAATATTGCTCTTGTAAGAAATGTGTAATGCTTAATGCTATATGACCCCGACCTCTTCAGGGTCACTGCACAAATGGAAGTAACTTCCTTAGGCCCTTGGTATAATGAAATACATGACATTGGTAGCAGATATTATTTAAAGATTTCATTGTACCACATACTTGGATTTAGTCGAAAATGGTTAGATCAATTTAGACCTGCTGGGTATGTATTGTTCTCAATGAAAATGAAAACCATGGAATAGCAATATGTTAATCAATAATAATTGAACCATACTATACGAGTACATTATTAGTAGCACCAGATTATCAATAAAAATATATTTCATTTCCAAGTATGCATAAAGTTATTCCTACAAATAAAATCAATTGACTATGTATGCTATTGTTCGTTGTCCTTATCTTTTCTGAAAAAATCTTTGTGAGGAGTCAGTAGGAAATGGAGAAATTTACGATCAGTTATCAATCTCATATTTTCAAAACAAAATGCAAAATTTAAAGGTGAACAAACAAGGACCAATGGATACAGGTGCCTAGGAGGAGTAAGCATCCCCTGTTGACCGGTCACACCAGCCGTGAACCCATAGTCTTGATCAGGTAAACGGAACAATCCGTAAACTAGTCAAATTAGTGTGTGAAAAACGGCTTAACAATGGCTATGAAAAACATCAGACATCATTAAACTCAATGGTAGGTCATATTGGTAACCTAAATTGTTATGACCACCATAGAAATTACGCAATGCTGACTTTAAACGTGACTGTTGAAACCCCTGCAACAACAACTTGTGTGTAAGTAGCTTGGTTCGATTCAAAAACTGATCATACGCAGAACAAGCTCTTGCGTATCGAATAAGTTGAGAGATATACACACCATATGCAGTTGATGATTGAATATTGCTACATAAATATGGGAAGTTGACGATGGAGAAGCTGAAATCGTCCCGTTTGTCATTAAATTGAGTAGTTAGTTTACCGTTAATGTCTATTATGCTTAAAGTTATTATCAATTGACTACAGTACTGTTCGCTGTCCTTATCTTTCTTGAAATAAAAAGTTTAGCCAGGATTCGGTATGAAACGGTTAAATTTGCAATTAGTGGTCAATCTCATACAAAATCAGAGGTGATCAAAGACCCGTGGATACGCCAGAGGTGGGGTCAGGTGTCTAGATGGAGTAAACATTCCTTGTCGACCACCACGCCCTTCTTGAACCCGTTGTCTTAATAAGGTAAACTGAGTAATCAGTAGTTAAAATCAGTTTCTGTATAACGGCTTAACAATTTCTGAGAAACATACTAGACATCACTATACTAGACATCAATAGGACTGTAAACGATATGCAGTAACTATGGTTTTCATATGATTTCACTTGATCACCTTTTTGATTTATCATATCGTTTGTCCAGCGTATGATCTGCATTCCGAATTGATCACTGTTCATTGTTTTGATATTATAAAATTCCAAGGATGAAACGATAGTGTGGTCAAAATTGATAAACTTGTGAGACTCAATATTACAAATAGCTTAATCAGCTGAAAAATAACCCAATTAAGACCCAGAAAATGCCGTTTACGTTCGACATCATTTTCGGATGCAATAATAAGGCGGTCCCTGCTAGCTTTAACAGTCTACTCCAATGTGTTACGTACGTCTTGATAAACAAGTAATTAAATTCACGCACTACCCATCACGATATGTTTCTCCGCACACAGAACTTTACCGTTTGACGCATAACTTATCCCCATTTGGATAATTCACATCCACAATTACAGCACGGCCTAATTACATAGCGCAATAAGTGCATATTTATAACTAAAGATTTCATTTTTTTATGAATTTTATAGGGAAATTGATTTTGCAACGTACGTTATACAAGGTGGGTTTTTTTTTAATTAATAGAAAACATATATTTACACATGGGATGCATTGTTTAGTTTGAAAGAAAATAATCAATGCAAAAAGTGACGTCACAATGCACAAATGTCTTCAGCTGGTATTTTATTCCTTGTGCTAAAGGTAAACTTTAAGTAGTTCGAGGAAATGTTCAACTCCACAATATCTGCATGGAAGAGGTTGGTTTTGCGTGCCGAACGACCGCCACAGAACGACCTCTGGCGGAAGTTTGATTAGATTCACTCTTGACTGTCATTGTTAGGACTGGACAAGACATGCTTGAAGTTCTAATTGATCAATAATCCACGGTGTAATCAACATGAATAGGTATAGATCGGAAGCATTTAAACGTTCAATTGAGTCCCACACATTTTTATTTACTTAAATCCGACAACTGAAATGTCTAAACGGAACATTATTGGGACTGTTTCTAGGACATGTATTATAAAGCAAAATATCTAAATGTATAACGCTGTTTTGAATATCTCAATCATGTATTAGACTATATAATGACTAAAAATAAAACAAAATATGCATGCATGTGCTAAAACATTAAATGAAATTATTCAAAATGATATATTCTTTGATCTCTCTTTATTCCAAAATGCATAACTTACGGCGGTGAATGCACCAATTGTGTAGTTTCTTTCGCCTTGATGACAACAACACAGGTACCTTAATGACATAATTTTAGTGGATTCGAGTTTTTGAAATTCATTGAAACTGTCCTATGTATTGGAACAGACAAAAACTAACTTGTTTTGATTGCTTGTGGACAAAATTTTCAATTGATAGTTGTGGTGCATTGTTGAAAATGGACATTTGCGCTTAGTTGGAATGGTGGAAGCCGGGGTATCTGTGTCTGAGTTTCATATAGATAATATATGATGCTTAAAGGACACAATGTCAGCACCTGTAAGAACCGCAAACTGACACCATGGCAGCAAGACATGCACTGACGTCACATTAGTATGATAAATTTGAACACTAGAAGTACCCCTGTTCATAGACTGATAAATTGTCACACTGTAAGGAACCGCAAACTTGACACCATGGCAGCAAGAAATATATACACTGACGTCACATTATCATGATTGATTACATTCAGTTTATTTGAACACTGCTAAATTGTCACACTGTAAGGAACAGATTGCAAGGGGAGATCATCCGTCCTTGACGTCCTGCTGAGTGTTCTGATCAGTCCTGGCGTTAATCTCTTTAGAACAGTGACATACCCTACATCATAATGATTGGTGTGAAGATTACCCGTGGGCTCGAACGCACGACCTCCCGATCACGAGGCGAGAACTCATCAACTGAGTCCCAGCGACAGGTTTTAAAAAATTCATCATTGGTATTTTACTTAATAAACATGAAGATTAGTATGAATGAAATTAAATTGCATAACATAAGAAAAAATAATATATTGTCTTTGTATTGTTAAGAAATAAAGCTGTAAGCTTGTGCATGGAACGAATTTATTACCCAAATATCGTTTTTGATTGTGGTGCTTGTGACGTCACAAAGACCCATCGATGAAAACATCGCATAAAAAATAGTGGAAATTGCACAATTTTGTTCAAGACATTTTTCATTAATTTCATGGATACACATAGATCTGTGTTTTTTGACCAATTGCCTGATTTCATAGTACAGCTGTATCAGTTTGAACCAGCAAGAAATAATGACGGCAAGCGAATGACGATTAATTTGAAGTAACTTCGTAGCTGACGAATCACGACCTCTAGCTAGCTACCAAATATTATCTATAATTTTAAGAATTAAAAGCCGTATCATCGTCAGAACTCATGGATTTTTGAATGCAGTGTAACAAAGAGAAAACCTATGGATTTCGATGATGAAGACGTATTAGGCGTACTGAAGAACTTACAAGTATATCGATTAACCAGGGCATGCTATTTCTGATTAATCGTAATAAATACGTTTAATTTTATAGCAGGTAATTCTTTACGTTAGATCTTTACATAACGTTCCCGCTGTCATATGATCAAATGTTATTTTCATACTCCCCACCCCCACTCCGTTGTAAACACTACGTGCAGCATATATGAAACTTGATGTAGATTAATTCTAGCTGAAGGTCATACCCAGCATTTTTGGGAGGGTGAATCATTTTAGGCAAATTTAATAATCCATAGAAAGAGTTAATTAAAGCCGACCTTAAAATTACGATTTGCTATTTTTGCAACGGGGGGGGGGTGGGGAGGGGGGATTACTGACATGGCGCTGACTGATCCATCAGACACGGAATGAATAAAATGCCTGTTACCTGTTAATTGTGTTTTGTAATAACAGCAGATTTTCTTCAAATTCAACGAGAATTTATATTTGTTGTAGATTCCTAATTAGTTGTCAAAATTCAGAGTAAAATGCGACTTTAAGAGTGCATTTTGCTTTTTTTTTACGAAAGGAATCCTTGTTCACTAACCCTCCACTACCCACCCACCCCCACCCCCTCTGAAAAATATTGGGGGAGGGGGCGTCGAATGTGGGTCCTACACTCCTACCCCATCGTAGACTAAATTGTATGTCAATTTGTTACCCCATTGTAGACCGATACTCTAAAAAATATACACTGCTTCAAAGAACAATTGCATGAAGATAAGATATATGGATCAGTGATAATTAACAAGTTTAAGAGAACTAAAAGGTTGTTTCCTGCACTGGTATAGGTGAATGACCAGTAGGCTTCTTTCATATGCCCCTATTCAGACACTGACATGGTTAAATTATATACCCCATTGTAGACAAAATCTGAAAAAAAAATCAAACTCCGCTTGCTTGAACTTACTTACCACCTGATAAAAAGTGAGTTTCCCCCCGCCCTGTTTCCCTACCCCCTACGGGACTTCTGAAAGATAATTTCTAAATGATACGTCATGTTATTTTTGTAATGTCGGAATGAAAGGTTTATTTACAATATCGATTTAGCTGGATTTTATTGTCGATAACAAGGAAATAATGCGGACGCGCGCTCTTACACACAATGTTAGCTAACGGAAATGTGAAACCCATGATAGTTTTTGTTTCTTCTAAATTTGGGATCCCCAGGGAAGAGGCACATATAGTCACCACCTCCTGCGGTCTACTACTACTATTAAATGTAGCACGATGTGGCATTTTTCAAACCTATGTAGTTAATAATGTGTTAAAACATTTTTTTTTTATGTTTGTAAACATCATAGTGGGCTGTTTTGACGTCATCAGCAAATGGAGATCAACCGCAATCATCCAAAACCAGTTTCTTTTATCGAGCACATTTGAGTAGGTGTATTGACGCTATCTTGGATTGAAAAAAAAAATAATAAAGAAATTCTTGTTCAACACATCTTGATTAATGAATTCGCATACAGAAATCAATTTGTTCGGAAATTGTTTCATATGACCTTTAATTATCAAAGCTATGAAATCTGGAAAAAAAATGAAGATAAAGTACATGTATTTCAATTTTAAATGAATATATATATATTTTTAACAAGCAGGGTATGAATAAAAAAATGAATAACATTCAGATTAAACCATAGAAAAAAAGCTCCCTGCTCTGGTTACTTAACATAAAACTAAGTTCAATTGTCTCTTTCAGCGCGGAAATAGATAGTACGAGTTAATGGACTTTACGGATAGAAAATATCACAATTGTGATTAAATGAATTGAAGATGATTTTTGAAAAGGCAACCGCAAAATGTATACACATCTTATTTCATGATAATTAGAATAAACTTCTGCGAAAACTAATCGTGTTGAGGGAAATCTTTGTTTTCGATGATGCCAAACACGATCATGATGACCCTGCACTTTAAATATTGTTTTAGCAAGATTTGCTACGTAACTAAAATAAGGAGGAAAAGAAATTAAACTAGATGCTGTCATGAGACAGTAATACCCGCATACAAGTATACGCTTTGTCGGAAGTAGAGGGCGTGCTTACCGATAGGGTTCTAAGCTTCAGATGTAAAGCTTACATTACCGATATCTTAATAGTGTGCTCAATCTTAACAGGTTGTATCATCTCTAATCATAAAAAGAAAAAAAGGGCTTAGTTTATTAGATGAAATGGAGAACCTTCTTTTAATGTAACGTCAAATTTGACGAGATTGGGGAAGGAAAAAAAAAAGGGGGGGGGAGTATTTACCAAATTTTATGTTTAATTATGTCTGTGTTAATGGTATAATTTAATGATATAGTACTAGTATTTAATTGTTGAGCGACAGTTCACGGTTCACTATTTAGTAGTGAACTTTCGTCTGAATAGAGAACTGTCTTTTTCCTAATCCTCTTGGCAATATAAAGCATTTATAAGTTCAGAAAATATATAATAAATAATTTTCTGGGTAGATGCACGTATGGAACGCAAAATTAAAATAAACTCAAATAATTGAAGGCATCTTTAATTATTTAAAGATATCTGCAATTCATTTAATTGGAGCAATAATTCAATTAAAGATCTCTTCAAATATAATAAAATGATTTATTCAATTCTGAATTATGCTCGCATAATTGAAATTAAGATATAATTCATTATTTTGCGGAATTTGAATATTCGCATAAATTGAATTTAATGAAAATCATTAATTGAAAATGCGCGCATAATTCATTATTGCTATCTTCAGCTGAATTACTGATAAATTAATCTCCATTATAATGACGCTGACAATATATGAAGTATTGGGCTCTCTTCTTCGTGAAACGAACGTATTGTCGGTTTGCGACACGAATGCCCCGCCTACGGTGATGTCGCAGATTGAATGAAATTGTGTTAAGGGTGTATACGGAACTTATTGAGTTTTTTCTCATAATGCATAGAACCTGTCTGCCCATGATCCCACAATATCAATTATTTGAGTTGAATGTGTGATCAACCATTGCAGAAGGTATCAGGAATAAAACGTGGACTACGTTAAACGCACGTATATATGTTTTTGAATACGTGGCTTTTCACACATACATATCCGATTTTTTTTCTAAATTCTCAAGAGGGCTAACTTTTGAGTCAAAAATCTTTCGGACCGATCTTGTGAATGTTATCCATATAATCAAATTTGAGTTGAATATGGTTTTGCACTGTTGCATAAGAGATAAAGCCCTGTATACGGAAGCCTAATTATACCGGCAAGACGAAAAGTGAGGTAAAACAACGGGTACTATAGTGTCCCTCCCGGCCCATTTTCATTGTCGTAGAGGGCATAAATAGCCAAAAATAATATCATTTTCGAATTTCAAATTAATGGAGGCCCTTCAATGGAGCAATTGTTTTAACTAAAGCTACATTTATTAAAGTAGATGCAATAACATAGAATAAATAGGGATGTTGAATATAGAGATAATCACAAATCTTATTAAAATTTCATCATAGTACATTCACAATTATTGTATAAAAATTGATTAACTTTTGCTTCCAAAACTTCTTTGATTAATTGTATGTCAAATTATTGCATTAAATCTATGGAAATAATGAGAGCTAGGAAGACTGATATTAACAGCATGTAACATTAGAAGTTTGTCATATCTATAGTGTCACGTTATACATTTACCTCTCTTCAATTGAATTAATTTAAGGTTATTGGTAGCGTAGCTATTAATCACTTCTGAGTTACCGGTCTAGCTGTTGACTCTTCGCTTCTCTAAAAATTGTTAGTTGATTGTAATGCACGTCAGAATTACAACAACCTCGGGGTACCAGTTTAAATGAATTTTGCTCCTTTAATAGAATTAATCTCAGGCGCGCAAAACTGTCTCGTACTGGGAGCTAAACAATTATTTTCATGCAAAATTTATCAAACAGTATCCATAATTATTTGGTGAAAAACATTGTTAAATTCATAAGCTGACCACTGGAAAGTTGTTTATGAGAAAATTTGTATGTTTTAGATATCTTCTCCTTTCCCACCACAAATTGATAATGGTAAGCTCGACCGTCCAAATGGATAAAGATAATTTGACTTGATCCCCAGCTAAAAGTTTTCATATTAACTATTCAGCTGAATGTGATTGTTCATAGATGCTCTCTTTATGCAGTTAGGTTCCGGAGTAGCGTACATAAATTTGGAGTTGTTACTAACCAATTGTGAGAAAAATCAAAAATTAGAGTGACGTTTCACCACCTAACACTGGCCTGGATTGGGGGAACACAGACAAATGGTGAAAATGAGTGTATACCCTTAATTACACTACAATTTTTGAGGTTAACATAGTGACATTCTATGAAAACCTTTTGAAAATCAATAAATTTTCATGGTTAATTTGATAAGGCATGATCTGGTGTAAGATATTTATAATTGGTAACCTGTAATTTAAGTGAAACATTATAAGCATTTTAGAGAAGTAATCACCATGTGAAAATGCAGCATTCTCTTATGTACATACCAATGCTGGATTTTACTTTGAACAGAAACTTTTTCACATCACTATCAATAAAAGTTTTGTGGTTCCATTCCTACTATGAAAGGATATACACCAAAAAATTAATGGAATTGTAACACATATATGATAATCAAGCAATGAAATTGAACTTTAACTCCACTATTAAAATAACTCCAAACCTTGACGAGGGTTCACCATTAACATACATCATTGTATAATGTATTTCAAGATGGTAACATGTCTAACGTCATCGAGATAATAAATCGCCATAGTGGCAAGCTTCACACCGTCAATAACTTTGAAAACGCCATCCTATGTCAGCTTATTATAAACCTATGATAATTTGTGGTCAATACGCCGTCAGATTCTTTGTTTCTAGGGAGAATCGTTTCCTGTTTTACTATCTGTTTTAAATAAAATTTTCTCGAGTTAGATAACCACAGGACTGACACAAAACTCGCTTTCGCCCATCCGCCACGGTTGTTTTTAGTTCAAATGCGTGTTTTTCACATTGTTAATTATCTCCGATAACAGCATGGGTACTGATGTCATTCGAAGCGGTAAAATTTGTCTTATCGAGAATGCCCCGGGCGTCTACCTGCAGAAAGAATCCTGTAAATCTTGCTGTAATTTTTAAAATAAGTAACAAGAAAATATCTAATTAGTCATGTTGAAAGTGAGTGGTACTAGTCATGGTTATTTTTATAGTTTATTTTCGAGAGTTGTACCGGAACATATAGAAGGAACATATAATTAAATCATGACAAGTTCCTAAATGTTTTTTCACTAAGAATATCGAAAGACTTATATTATAGAATTAGTAGCCATGCAATCGGCTAGCACACATGGGGGTCTTAAATAAAACTAATTCTAATCAAGGGTTCGACCATAGTTTTTATAAAACTATTTAGCAAGGTGATAAACATAAGTTATTGTACTGTAAGCTCTTGATTATAGTCAGGCTCGCTGGTCCTGTTGTGGAGTCGTGATTTTGACGTGTGACTTGTTGTTTTTTTATTGTATTGAAATAACACACTGGGAGTGCACCTTAAATATGTTTGTTGAATAACTGTAAAATCATAAAAATAATATCTATGCTGAAGGGAATGTTTTTGTTAACAGAATCTTAAATTTATTAACAAATATTAATAATTTATACCATAGTAACCCGATAATATTGGGGCTGGCTATGAGTAACAAACCCTTGTCCATTTTCCTGAAGAGGTGTGGAAGGAAATAAAAATTAGGTAATGAGATTTGACACTTGTAAAAAAAAACAAAGAAAAAACAACAAAAGAAGAAAAGATTAAATATAAAATACAAAAAGGTTAACGAGGGGTACTCTTTTTCTACGACAATTGCGGAAATTCGAATCATCCGCCAAAAATCATGGTTTAAGTGTTATATGCAAAATTCATGCATGAACCTTAAGAAAAACTGCCATAGGGAGTGTTACTAAAAGAACAAACTATGGTTGTCGCTGTTTCAACTGTGAAAAATGCGAGAAGATTGAGTTGATTGGTAATGGATAAACCTTGGGCCAACCTGGGGTGTAAGTTCATTTAAAAATACGACTTATGCATAAATCTTCTGTATTGTAAGCAGTAACTAGTAATTTTTTCTTGTACGTACAGACTTATTATCTTTTATAGGATTCGTGTTTGTGTACGACTATTTTTGTAATACTTTAGAGTATCGTTATTTCACTCACGAACTTATTATCTTCGTGCGTAGTCACGGACATGTTAACATTTCTAGGGCGTGCGTAAACAACGGTAAATATCGTCACAATAGTTACTAGATCGATGCGTAATATCAAATTTTCTCTTGGTCACATCTTACCAATCAGTTATCGTGAATCTTGGTAATTACTACGAAACTTGTTTTTCTATGTGTATTCGTTAATTCACAATGCTTTTAAACCATACATGAATTATTTTTGATTATTTTGTTAAGAAATTTTTTTTACAATTTTCATGGGATTTTATAAACACATGTATGCAGCTATTTAATTATGGATTTCTCTTGAGTATTATCTCAACAGCAACATGTATTGAACGATCTACATTAATGTAACTATTAATTTGATAACAAAAATCCATACTCCCAAGTTATGCAGTTGTAAACAATGTTTGTGAAGGTTACTTGGCTCTAGTGTGTAGTGTTGGAGACCCTATCAAGTCTATAATCTTTGTCTTATTAATTGATATATTAATACGCAATCCTTAAAGTTCACTCCTCACCCAACCCCTGGCCCCCTGGGCGCCCTGGTGATGTAAGGCCAGTGAAAGAGTCGTCGTTTATCTTCATACTATTTAATCTTTCGCAAGTCGTCAGATACGATAATAGATTTATTTACATCTTCATTTTGTGCGTTATTAGTTTGACACGACTCTAGAGGGCTTTTTATTTTGTTGTATGTCTATGATTTTCATTGTCGTATAAATTACGCATTTGTTTGACTATTAGTCTTAACGTTATTTTGGCTACGACATCTTAATAACCTCGTGACGTACGACTTATTAGTCTGAGTGTTATTTATGCCATTTACGTAATTAACCAGAACTATTATTAGTCCCTCGTTATTTTGCGAAACATACTGCATAAGTTGAGTGGTGGTTTTACATTCTGGCTGTTAGTCTGATACATACGACTTTTAATCTCGTAACGACAATATCATATCGTTATTACTGACTTAGTAATATCGTATTTAAGAGGGCTGTGTCACGCAAAGACATTGAGCTTTTTCTAAAATTTGGAATTTCCAAAAAGAATCAATTTTGATGAATAGTAAGTCCATGTTTATAAGAATATGCTGTTCCAAAAGTGAAAATCAGCCGGGTTAATTTTGGAAAAAAAAAATTATGTTTTTTTCTATCTCACGTTTCCCGGAACCATGGTTAATCCATATATCCTTTTATGTAAGTATGCTATAACCTTTGGCCCCGAGCGAGCTCAATAGTTACTCAAGACTTCAATCTCTGGTTTGGATTGTAACTCGAAAGTCTTATTTAAAATACATTGAGCAGCCTGTCATTTACAATTTTATTGTTTAAAGATATTTCATTATAGGATGGTCGAGAACAAACTCAGATTTGAATTTAGAAGGGGTAGACTAAGGATATGTATGGTTAAAGGTAAAAGTAAAAGATTTCTCAGTTTGAATCTTCGATGCGGTGATGTGTTCCATTGACCATCTGAGTGATTCTGTTGTTCACTGGTATGTACATACTTCATTTTCTATCTCAATTATTCCAAAAATTCCATAGCGATCGACTAAAAAATTGCGAAAAATGCATAATCAGTAGGGGTTGCAGCTTCTTGTTAGATGAAAGACCCCTTGAATGTTTTTTGACTAAAATACCGCAACACTATTGTTTAAAAAGTTGACAGTATCTGTAAAAAGCAGATATAGGATTGGTTTTCAAAGAAATGTGTTAAATTGGGTAGTTTTTTACAAGTATTTGGACTTATAAAGACATACAGTGTAGGTGGGTACTGAGGATTTCTTGTGAAAGTTATTGCGCCAACTCCTGATAATTCCTTAGGTTGACAGTCACGGGAAATATAGTTGAATATTTATTTGGATTTACGTTCCATGATGATTTTAGTTTTATTGTTATTTTTATTGTTGATCGTCACAATGCCAGGTTTTGCCAAACAGAGGTACTTTGGCGAATTTCATTTTTAATTTTACAATGTAAAAATATAGCTGTAATGAATGATAGCCTCTCCCTGAGGGGGACAGTGGGGGGGGAAGAATCAAAAAAAAAATCGGAGCGGGCTACATATTATCTGCAGCTATGTAA
>CAJDSM010075883.1:211-40301 GCA_903981925.1 Ostrea lurida
GAGAGATTATGGCCGGACCTAAACTATTCTCGCGACGGGACAACCATCATAACATATTACGGTCCCCGCTAAAGACGGGGCCTTCGTCATAAATACTACAGACGCGAGCCCTGTCTTGTACTAGTAGGGCTAATGAGATTTCATAATGAACCGTACTTTAGCAACTCAGTATTCATGATGTACACATTGAATTGGCATTGATTATGTGAGGTATTGATGTCTTAGTGCACACTTGAGAGAGGTATCTAGTATACACATATCATATGGAGACGGTCACCATTGCGGTGAGATAGCGCGCGGTGCAAAGTTTAGGCTCTGCTCGGCATCAGGCCTTTGAGCAGGGAGGGATCTTTTTTCGTGCAACCTGTGCCCTGCTCGATCACGGCGCACCAGCTGTCAGTTCTCTTTGCTCGAGTTCTTCTCACAGAATGACCGCCCATTTTCACACGCTACACGACAAGGAATGCTGGGGCTATTGAGAGCACCTGGTTGCACCATCGAATAGTTACAACCAGATGCATCTCTCATGAGCAGGACTGACTAGCAACATCGTGTGTTGGAATCATTTTTGACCATACTCTCCATCTACGGATGAAGACGCTAGTGTGTGTGTCGTGGTAAGTGATACTGTCGCACGCGAGGGGGTGGACGGTTTGGATATGGAGTATCACCCCTTTTAATGAGATTTAATCTCTACCTGAGCAATATGGCGCTTGTGGACTACGTCCGAATAGTTTGTCGAACATAACTTCGTGTCTTGACCCTCTCTCTGTACGATTTGGAATAGGTTCTAGTTATAACAAAGAATTCATACGCTCCTGCCGGCGCCAAGCAGAGAGGGTAAGCCTAGGACACCATAATGAGTGTGATGAGTTATTTGGTTAAAGCGTAAGCGTCCTAATCGCACATGAAAAGTCCTTAAACATTAATCCGGATCAGACTTTTCACTTCGAGTCTCGTCAAGTGCGGTTTGACGTGGGTTCAATATTAACTCCCGCCGTTGTGTCTTCTTCCAGCTGACTGGTCAGTATAACTCCCCGGCCGTAAGTGAATCTCACTGACTGGTCAGTATAGAAATTATTTCAAAGAATTCTTGCCATGGACGCCAAGATAGTAAGTCCTCCGTCGATCTTGCAGAGCCAAGTTCCACTGAAGTGGTTAACTAAATAGTCACAAGAGTGCGACAGCAATCAGTGTAATAATAGCGGTTTTAACGTTATCGCCCGGCCGGCCCCAGGAACTTGTCTTTGTGACTGATATGTCGGATTCAGTAGCTTATTAATGATAACCTTCTTCACATTATAGGCCGGCCTTGACCAAAGGAGTGTTTGGTTATCGTACTTTCTAGCAGCACACTGACTTGGATTGGCTCAAAAAGTATTATCAAGGTCCATGCACATGTGATTTATCAACCACTTAGTCTAAGGCTTATCATCCTACTGAATGCATGCGCTCTGGGAAGCCTAATGTAAAGGCAAGATAACGAACAGTGATCAATCTCGTAAGTCCTCAATACAATACAAAAACAGAGTTGGGCAATCACGGACCCTGGACGGCCAGAGAGTGCGCGATCGAGGACTGCCTAGGGATCAGGGTCAATCTACCCTGTTGCCGAGGGCTCCATCACCCGCCGTGAGCCCATAGTACGGTCGGGTATCGAGTATGAGAGGTCGAGGAACAGTCGTAGTCATAAAAATCATGTGTTCGCTCGGAAAACACGGCTTTAACAATGGGGCTAAAAAACATCAGACAGCATTTGATCAAATGATAGGTCATATTGGTAAACTAAATTGTTTGTAATCTTACCACCGTGACGCTATAGACATTTTGGGTGCAAGTGCTAGACATATTTCACGAAGGTGACCGTTGAGTCCCTGCAACAACACTTGTTCTTGTTCACGTAGTCTCTCTCGATGCAATTCAGAATAGCTGGATTATCAACGTAGTAACAATAGTCTTGCGTATCGAATAACACACTCCACTGGGCCTGCAGGTATGATGAAGCTGATGTTGCTATACACCACAGCTAACATTAGGGTAAGATGTGAAGTATGGAGAACTACGCTCGAAAGAGACGTTCGTCGCGTTTGTCATAAAGTTGAGTGGGTTTAGTGCTTTCTTTCCAGCTCGTATCAATGTGGAGATCAAAATTTATTTATTCCACAAAAAATTACGGTTTCCTGGCCCATGGTCCAGAGGGTCATGCCTTGAGACCAAATCCGGTCGAATTCGTCAAGCTAAATGACCCACGCAGTAGATCTCTTAAGCCAAAATTTCAGCGAGCTGCATGGATTGGGGGATGATAATATATTTCGACAGCCGAATTGAGTTGCGCTGGTCACTTGGACTCATAACGTACCCACGTGTCGAGCTTGATTGATTGTTTGTTTGTTTTACGTCCCCACCGAGAATGAGTTCGTACTCATAACTAGGTAGCAGCGCTACCGAATATGTTGCCGAGGTGAATAAGGGCTGCAAAAGAGCTTTAGCACCCTAGGCTCGGCTTCGAGTCTGGGCTTTGAGGTTACTTTGACGGCGTAGCTTTTATATCGGGTCAGGTTATCACACCTGCTGTGAACACCGGGCGGCCCTCCGAGATTTTTCCGGGTCTCATCCTCGTATACTGTCACCTGCCAGCTCGACTGGTCAGCTTATACCCATTCATTGCCTCTTACGACACGCCCAGAGGGACTGCCACTGAAGGCGACCGTATTCTAACCCGGACCCCAGCGGTGGTTCTCTTTACTTGCGCACATGGATTAGATGTCACTGGTTTGTTTCTGTTCAGTCACCACTACCGTAGCCGACATATTGCCAGCTCTCACTGGAGAGTCACCGTGTCATATTCTCCGCCCAGGTCGAATGAATGGGCTGAAAATTTGTAGGCCATGATGCACGGACACTCACTAAGGGCCTTCCTGAGCCTGGGGGCGCAGCGGGATCTTTTTTCGTGACACACCTTGTTTAGAGCACGGGCCCGTGTTTTTCTTCGGCTTTATGCTTGACTGTGGTCAGTATCATCATCCAGACTGACCGCCCGAATTCAGTTTGCCTTGTACGACTGTACAGCCTAACGAGACTTGGCACGCGAGGACTCCAGTATTCTAAACACCCTGGACCCCCCCACTTGGTTCCTTAATGGATGTTGATTATGTATTGTTTTACGTCCCGACCTCGAGAATATTTCACTCATATGAGACGGGGGGTCTTTTCCACCAAATGACCGAGTTGACTTGGAGTCGAGCTGCAGAAAATTTATAGGCCTATGTCGGAAACCTCCCTCAGGCGCCTTGAGCTGGGAGGGATCTTTTTTCGTGCCACACCTGTTATCGGTCACGGGGCCTCGGTTTTTCCGGGTCCTATCGAATCTCGATCGGGGCTCAGCATTGGAATCGCGTATCGACACATCGATAACAAAGGGGATGCTGGGGACCTATTTACTACACCCGCCAGCTTCCACGGGTCCCACTGGAATCCCATTGAATATGGGTGTTCTTTCTACACACTGGAACATTGGGTATAGCTCCCCGGCCTCACTATATGGATGGTCTTCCGCAATGCAGTGACCTTTGAGAAAAGTGTAAATATGGTCAAAGGTCAAACTCTCGCTCCCGGACCCAATGACAATATGACGCTGGGGTTTTTTCATAAGCATTTATGAGTCACCGTGGCCCACTCGGACTTTTCACTGCAGTGCAATGGTAGTTCTGTTAATTCACTTATCATGCATAGAGTTCAGTTTAAAGCCACTCTGGCACATACTGAGAGCAGGGTCATGAGCTTTGGCCCAAGTTAGTGTCTCTCGGCAGCTATAAGAAAACTGGCGAACCTTACAGTGGTGATTATAGACCATTCTGTCCGGGACCATAACTTTTTACACGTGCAGTAAAATAATATTTCACAGACGCGAATTGGACTCTACTATAGATTCGAATGTAACTCACGCACCTTGGGCAACAAGCGTCACGACATCGGTTCCAGATTCGGTCAGCCACCATGCCACGTATGGTCCTAACACTTATTCGCTTTGCGGCCATATATCCGTTTTCTGATGCATGAATTGGAATGATATGATGTTCTTCCTTTTTAATAAATCTTACGCCTGACTGGCATCCCGAGAGTGCAAAGTATTAATAATGAACCTTGAGTCATATTCACTTATCAATCTAGGCTCAATGGCACAGAAGCGTCGGACTAGCTTAGGGTTAATAATACATTATCCAGAGCCCACCCTACTTTTTCACTGGAGAAAATGGCATGATATAAAATTTTCAGCGAATTGGAGTGTTGTCTTATCGTTCTACCTCATGCGTGAAAATCGAGATGGTTCTTAAGTTAAATAAGGTACAACGGTCACAATGCCCCTTGCCGCACTGGGGATTTACTTTTCAAGTGTTAATTCATATCTCCTAAGCTTACTGGTTCAGTATAAGGAATAACTACTCAACTATTGGCCTCTCCCTATATCACTTAGTCGTCTTCTGTGAAAATTCGATTTTTCACTCGGGACGCATGTTAGATGAGTGCAGTGTATAAAATCAATGGCGAGCGTGCTCAGCACCTGCATACTGGCATGATTGCAACGGCCCGCTATACGTTACATTGGTCTAGAGCATCCGCTGGACTTCGGCGTACTCTTCCATAACTTTTAATATAAATCACTAAACTCTGAATCTTGTTCTGTCCACGAAGAGGAGCGTTCATTTAGGATGACATATTGGATCCAGAATATGTGAATGGGAACAAATTAACACCGGGTTTAATTATTAGTGCCCTATGAAGAATTAGGGGGGGGGGGGGGGGGGGGGGGGGGGGGGGCTGGGGGGTGTGGGCGAATCTTGAGACTGTATTCTCTGTCGCGAATATGTTAACGCTGAACCAGAGCAGAGCTACGCAATAACATGGGTGTTCAATATCTGGACCCAAAAATGGCCGCTGACAAGAAGTGGTCAATGCTGATGTTGGCAAAAAATAAAATTAAATAATAAAATTGCAAAAATCATGTGAGACCTGTTCAGCTATGTGCATTCATTCACCTTAATTGCCTGCACTAAGCTGCTAATGGTGAAGTCACAGTTATTACAAACGACTCAGACCCAAGTACAAGGTCTCATTAGACTATAGGTTACGCAGTTCAGTTTTAAAACATGTAGTTTAGAGGGCGTATGAAACAACGTTCTCAAAACTCGTAACTCTTGCGAAGCTTACAACGTCACTGCCAGGGGCGGGGGGGGGGGGTGGTGCTGTGCTGGGGCGACTGGACTGGGGTGCAGGTGAGTAGGACGGGGTGCGCGGGCCCGGTGGGGGGGGTGTCTATGCGCGCAGCTGAGCGTGGGGTCGCAGTGATAGGGAGGTCCGCGGGCCGGGGGGGGGGAGCTGAAGGCGTGGGTGAGTGGATAGGAGCCCGCCGGGTGGGGGGGGTGTCGTGTCGCGGCGAGCTGGACGGGTGGCGAGTATAGGGGGGAGGGTGGCCGGGGCCGGGTGTGGGTGGCTTCTGGCGGGCGAAGGGCGGAGGGTGGGGTCAGGGGGTGAAGTAGGAGGCTGGCGCGGCCGGGGGCGGGGTGTGCCGGTTGGTCTAGGCGTGGACGTGGTGGCAGGGTTATAGGGAGCGTGGCGCGGGCGGAGGGGCTGCTGGGCGAGTGGAGTAGGCGTGCCCGGGGGCGCGGGGGGCGGGGTGGTCTGTTCTCCGCAGCGTGACGGGTGGGTCAGTAGGGATGAGACTGCCGCGGGCGGGTGGGGGGTGTCGTGTCTGCCAGCGGTGGGACGTGGGTCGAGGTGATAGGGAGCGTCGGCGGCGGCCGGGTGGGGGGTGTCTGTGGTGCCACTGACTGGTGATGGTAAACTCCCCGCCGGGGGGGGGGTGGGCTTCTCCAGGCTGAGGCGGTGGGGTCAGGGTGGGGATAGGGGGGACTCGGCCGGGGGCCGGGGGGGGGGGGGGGCGCGTGTCTGTGGGGCTCGGGGCGAGGCTGGGGCTGGGGTGCAGTATTATATCGTCGGGGGGGGCCCGGGGCCGGCGGGGGTGGTCTTGCCGTGGGCTGCGCAGGCTGGAGCTGGGGTCGAGGGAGTAGGGGGGGGGACTCGGCCGGGGGGGCGCGGGGCGGGGGTGGGGTCGTTGCTCGCAGCGGTGTGTGTGGGTTGGAAAAGACTGGGGTGCGATATGAGGACGTCCCGGGCGCATGGGGGGTGTGCCTGCGTGCACTGGGGACTGGTCAGGTAAGTAGAGTCGCGCGGGCCGGGGGGGGGGGGAGCTGACGTGGGGTCAGTGGGGGTGGAGGGGCGCCGGGCGGGGTGGGGGTGTCTGGTGCTCGCGCGCGAGCTTGACTGGGGTCGAGGGTATAGGGACTCGGCGGCGAGGAGTTGGGTCGAGTGATGGACTGGCCGGGCGGGCAGTGGGTGGTGTGCTGGGGCGTTGCCAGGCGCTGACTGGTCCAGTGATAGGGGGGACGCCCGCGGCGAGCGGTGGGACGGGTGGGTCAGGGTGAGAGGGAACCGGCCGGGCGCGAGTGGGGGGCGGGTGTGCTGGGTGCTGCGGCGCACTGAGCTGGGTCGAGTAGAGTAGGACTGGTGCGGCGCGGGGCCGGGAGGGCTGAGCGGGGTGTGCAGTATAGGAGCGCCGGGGATGGGTGGGTCGTGTCGCACAGCTGAGTGGGTCCAGTAGGGAGACTCCCGGGGCCGGGAGGGGGGGGGCTGACTGGGTCGAGTAGGAGGGGGGAGCTCCTGGGGGCGCGGGGAGCTGACTGGGGTCAGTAGTGGAAGGGCTGCCGCGGGCGGCGGGAGCTGACGGTGGTCCAGGGGTATAAGGTACGTGGGCGCGGCCGGTGGGGGGGGGGCGGTGGTCTTCTCCGGCTGACTGGGGGTGCGTAGTAGACGCTTCCGCCGGGGGCGGGTGTTGGCCCGCAGCGTGACGGGTCGAGTATAAGCGTCCCGGTGGGGGGTGGTCTGTTCTCGGCAGGGGCTGGACGGGTAGGTAGAGGGGGGGACCGCGCCGGGCCGGGGTGTGTCTGCTCGCAGCGTGGACTGGGTGGCAGTAGAGGACGTGCGCCGGGGCGGGGTGTGTGTTCTCCAGGGGCTGGAGCGGGTGGGGTGCATAGTGACGGTGCCCGGGGGCGCGGGAGCGGTGACGTGGGTCAGGTAGTAGGAGCGCGCGGGGGCCGGTGTGGGGTGGCTTCTCGACAGCGGAACGCTGTCCGTAATAGGGACGGGTCCGGGCGCGGGGTAGGGGGGGGGGGTGGTCTTCGGGTGCGCGAGCTGAGCTGGGGTAGTACTGGGAGGACGTCCCGGGGGGGGGCCGCGGTGGTCTGTCTCAGTAGCTGAGCGGGTCAGTGAGGGGGGGGACTCGGCCGGGGCCGGCGGGGGGGGCTGGGTTCGGCGCGAGCGTGACTGGTCGAGTATGGGAGCTCGCGGCCGGGCGGGGTGCTGTCGGAGCTAACTGGGTCAGTATAAGCTCGCCGGGCCGGGGGGGGTGGGGGTGTCGCGGTCTCGGCAGGCGGTGATGGGTGAGGGGTAGGTACTCGGGCGGGCGGGGGGTCTTCGTCCGCGTGACTGGTCAAGGAAGTAGGGACTCCCGGCGCGGTGCGGTGTCTTGGTCGCAGCGACGTGGGTGGCGAGGGTAGAGAGTGCCCGGTGGCGGCGGAGGGGCGTGACTGGGGTGCAGGATGAGAGCGGTGCGGGAGGGCGGTGGGGGCGCGCGCGGGGGGGCCGGGGTCCGTTTTTATGGACGTTCTCTGTTCTCGACGTACCATCACAAGTGCGAGCGTGACTCGAGTTTCAGTTCAATATAACTTCTATGACTCTAGGCACGCGTCGCTCTCTTCTTCACAACGGCTGCTGAGACAGTGACCAGTTGTTATTTGAAAATTCCTCACTTGGCCGTGCATGCGTGGAGACTTTTCAGCTGGCAACTAGGCTCAAGTTTTAACGAAATTAGATGACATGCATATTACTACAGTTAGGCCGTGCACACAAATGGAATGTTAGGCTCTTTTCACTCACTTCACAAGATTCATGAGACTTGGTTGAGCAGAGCTGTTAAATAAATAAAACGATGCAAACGTCGGCGCATATTTGTAGGATAGCTTCGTTTAGTGAGGGTAAGTATATAACCTTTTACTGATCCGGTTCCTTCAACTATGTAGAGAAAAGTGATGGTGGGTTCTTTCAGCGCCAGTATAACGCTTGGGACACTGGTTAGTTCAACGTTTAAACTCTCCGGCCGAGGAGTTGAGTGTCAGTCAATTCACGATCTGTCACCCGTGGGCAGGATTACAATTGTTCACGAGGCGTTAGCCGAGCGTACATCCGTCTGCCCTAGCTGGAGTGCGCGCACTCACTGCGACAAGTCTTGTAGCTCATGAGTCTACTCATCTGATATAACTACCACCTTTAGGCCAACTGTTTTATCCTTACTTACTCCAGCCTGAACTTGTGGAAACAGTTTAATGATATTTAACAAAAGGACATTGACAACGAAAGACACTTCGGTACCTGGATTTAATCGTCAGTTTACTTGTAGCTATCACTCAGCACTCGGAATCATAATTCCAGATCAATGTTTTTTCGGATGCACGTATATCTCTTTCTAAACACAGACAGAGCGCAGAACCTAAACGGTGTTTTTTTTCTTCTAGGTCTGTACGCTGTTTGTATCATGTAAAAGTTACGAAACTTCTCCGGTCTCTGCGTACGCTCTTGATCTCAGCTTGCCAAACTCTCGCTTGTCTTCGATTAAATAAATGCTCAAACCTTGGTAACTCCCTGGCCGGGAGCTCTGTGTACTGGTTTACACTATAACAATTGTACACGACGCGCTTTACAAGTGTGACGTACAATACGTTAAACGTGATTCGCTGACGTTACTATCAGCTGACTGGTCAGCATGGTTCATACGATTACTGAAATAACTAATGACGAACACTTTCGGGTCCTTAAGGTGCACTATTAAAAGGAGGAGTACTACTGGAGGCATGTTACCGTAGGTAGCTACTAGGGAATTAGTTCTCACAAGCAGGGGATTACGTTCTATGACTTAACGCCGGGGATTAGTCCTGCGCACCGGCATTGTTCGCTATTGGACATCCAAAGCGCTTGCAAACGGGTCATAGAGTCAACTACTACTTTTTACTATAGTGACAAAGGCAGTAAACGGTATAATAAAGCTTGGTAATTCCTCTTCTTCCCAAGCTCAATAAGGATCTCAGTGCGTTGCATGACTAATCCCCGGCGTTAGTCATATGAACTAATCCTTGCTTTGGAGATAATTCCCGGCTACTCGTAAAGTTCTAGAACTTTTTTCTTAGAATACATAAAGACCAAATGTTCGTCATAGTTTTTTATTCAGCCACGTGCATGGATGAACGTCACGTATTACGCTAAGCTATATTAATTGTTACGTCACAATGCTTTGTAAACGACACATGCATTTGGTAAACGTTGTTAATTACCTTTCGCTGCAGCGTTCCCGACGTAATTTTCAGAATTGCCAAATTACAAAGTCAAAAATTTGACGCTTAAGAATTGTATGACGTTTGCCTTGCTCACACGTATCTTTTCATGGTTGTGGACCGTACAGCGCACATGTCTTTGCTTCCTGCTTTTGTGCGTTTATAAGAGAGATTTGTATTTTAATCAGATTGGGAATGTTGGTACCGTGTACACGTGTAACCAACTATACAACACATTCTATCTTTCTAAAGATATGTTATTTTTTTTAGCCCAGTATCTTAAACACAGCTTAAAATATAATGTATTGAGTTAAGCAACATTTTTAACATGAAGGACGAAAAATTTACGAAGAAATGACACTGCTATACTATTTACACACACACATTTCAGACTTACATAATCTAAAAGGTCACTCAGAAGTTAACTTAGTTTGATTTTTTGGTTTTCTGGCAGCGACCAAAATATTTACCGTTCGAGATAAAGTTAATTAGACCGCACTCGCTTCATTTGAGGCTGCAGATCCCATTCCAAACGTTAAAAGACCGGGCTACAGTTCTGTAGCTAATCGCCATTTGTAAACATATCACATCAATCAATAGGTAAGTATATGCATTGCAGACCCTTGTTTCAGTCTAAAGTTATATATCAACAGTTTTACGTCAGTGAAATATCAACATTTTACTTTTCTATATCTGTTATAACGATCTTCAGTTTAACAAACTCGTCGTTCTCAAATTAGTCTCAGTTCGCACAAGCGTGGCTTTTTCGCTACACTCTGGGAAGTGAAGCTTTCGGTCTTGAGTTCTCCGCGAGAAAAACTTTGTCAATTTTTCACATTAAATTGATCTAGGTAGCAGATTTCTCCAGTAGAAATAAAACTTTGTAATTTTACTCAATAAAATCTGGGATACTGAGTTCTGAGAATTTTTTTTCCGTCGTTTATACGTATTGTACAAAGTCTGGTATGAGAAATTCTGAAAGGAAAAACTTCTTGTCAATTCTATCGTATTTAATATGTGGGTGACGTTAGTTCTCACTGGAGAGTAAAAGAACTTTCTCCTTTTTTCTCATAAAAAACTGGGTACAAGTATTCCAGTGAAAATCTTATTCACAGATTTTATTGATAAATTGACGAAAATTTTTCTCCGGGAGAACACGGTAGAAGGCACGCTTGTTGCGAGGAGTGAAATGGACGAGGTCATGCTCACGGCCGGAATTGTGACTCCGGGTCAATCCTGAGGGGATGCCTTAATCACTAGACCCTACCTAGACAATCCTCCCTGCGATTCATCCCAACGACACCTCTGGTGCGATACAGTTGGCGACGTGTTATCTGTCCAACTGACTTGTAATTTAGAGTTAATTTCATAATATGTATGGTAGTTTTATTTACGAGCATTGAATCACTTTACATTGATAAACTTTCGTTGACATAATATTGCAGAGAGGCCCGACATCTGTTACACTATGATATCTATTATATGTTAATCTAATCTTCATTTGAGTAGAATTTAATGGTTGCAAGAGATTGACGTTATCTTAGAAAATAATAAACATATGCTCTTCTACAATTGTCTGCTGTATCAACGCCAAAAAAAACAGATACCTGGTCTAAATTTAATCTTCAAAATTTTCAAACCATTTTTTCTTTCAACGAAAGCATTTCTTAATAAGTTCCGTAAGGTTATTTATATGTTTACAACGCCAGTAGCTGTAATACGAACACAACCAAGCTGAGACAGCAACTGTATCTCTTTGTATTAGAAGCTTTGATCTTAGAATATAGAGGTAGCACAGTTGTGAGAAGGGCAATACCTATAATGGTCGAAGCTATCATAGTTTGAGAGTCAACGTTGAGAATATAGTTGAGAGATAAAACACTAGTCTATCGCAAATATAAAGACTGAATCATGCACATAACTTATAGTAACTTGGAACTCGACGGGTAGGTTTAGTGAAAGTCATATTTTGTGAGTGTGAAATATACATTTTCATCTATTATCACCCACATGTACAATAGCGTGGTTTCCTGTCAGTTTCGACGGGGAAGTGAGCCTCCTGTGTTCCTCCAACAGTTGATATCCAACGACGCAGTTTTATTAAGAATTGGTGGGAGGTACAGAAAACGACTGATTCTTCTAAGTATAATGACTTCTATATATTTCCAGTATTAAAACGTCTCAACAAGCTATCCATCGTTTCTTGTTGTAAGATTTCGATGAGAAGTGTCAATACTGATATCAAATAAACACTGTACCGAATGTTCACAATGGAGGGTACATCTGTACAAAACTCACGATTTCATTACAGTTATTAGATTCAGCATTAAGTTATGCTATGAATAACACTTAGTTACTCATGGGTTAGTTCTTATTAACATAAAGAATAAATCTAAGCTTGACACTAGTAATAATTTAACTTTGAGACAAAAACTCGATCATTCAGAGGATGCGACAAAATACGGCACCTGTCTTAACTTGCGTATTATTATCATACCAGCTTGTTATACCAGTGGCACTCATGTCTATGTGAATCTATATTAATCTTCTTAATACATATTCTCTTCAAATCTTAACACTCATTTTGTCCATATTCGAAATGTTGTTTTGAGAGAGCAGCTTCTATAATTATGGTTCTAGGACAAACATGTTCTATTGATCAAAGCACATAGTAAGCTCATATTGAACATGCTAAGCTCCAAAATAAAGAAACTTCAAATATTGTTGTACAAATTTTCATTGCTCCCAATAACAACTGGACAGTTGATCACTGTTGCACGATATATGCCCGAAAACTTTTCAGGGCGCAGCGCAAGCACTCTGACGTTCATTTAGAATCGAAAAACTCATAAAATTTGAAACACACTTGAGTGAGAGAACACAGATAGGGCACAGTTCTCTCTTCGACACAATATGTTAAATTAACGTCGAGCAAAACACACAAATTTTAAGTTCAATTTTTTAGTCGTTTTTTTCCACGAGTGTTTTTTTTAGACGCTCTTAGCTCTGTTAAACTATTCGAAAAAATGGGTTAAAAAATAAAACTTTGCTACGATTTCTATATATGAAAAAATTGAAGTATGTAATAATCATAGCGGGATTATAAAATCTTTGTAAATGGAAAAATATGACGACCCACAGCGGTTGGTCGTTTTTCGTACGTCGTGTCGCGCGCCAAAAAAAGTACGGCACGTGCAATGTTTTTACGCACACGACGGAAGATTCAGTTTGGCAGTGCAGTAGTCTAGGGCCTTAGGAAGTATAAACTGGCAAGTCCAATTAAGGCGATGAGTCCTGTGGGGTCAGCCTAGAGGGTCATCCATGTTCCAGGGAAAACAACAATCCCCCCCCCCCGAATGGAAAAAGCAAATATCGTGTTTTTTGAGATCACTAATCTATTAGGAGAGATGTAGACTACAACACAAGTCTGGAAGTGGTTCACCTTTAAGACCATTAATCGTATAGAAGGAGAGGAGAACAAACCTGATATAACATCCATATCTTTAACCAGTAGTCTTATCACTAAGAAATTCTTAAAATATTCTCTCTGCCAATGATCAACACTATAATCAGATGACGAGAAAATATGCAGCAACTTATGCTTTTTTTTCTTTCAGAAAAAATCCACTGCAAACTAGCCCTCTCACAGTGGAGAAAAGCCTATTTTTAATAAAACAAATCTCAAGTATTTTAAGATAGCTGATATTTGGGAGGAAATTATTTACTTAGAGTAAGTTATCTGATTTTGAATGCCATACCATTCAGATAAAATGTTTCGATTAATATAATCAATCATGTTCAATTAGTGGCTTGAAAGCACGAGCATAACATACAAGAGGAGATGCGGTGCGGGGCTGAGCTTGAGCGTTTTCCCAGGAGTGTCGTGGGAAGTGTGGGCAGTTGTTTTGCCACACGGTTGCGGGTTGTTTGATTTTCTAATGTTTTGAAATGAGTAAAAGTTTCTTAAAGTCCAGAGAGAATGAATATGTAAGAGTTCCAATATAGGTCTAAAGTTGGAGACCGTTCTATAAAAGGTAAAGGCAAAAGAGATAAACGAACAGCTGAGAATCTGATCAAAAGTTCGGTTGGTCAAAATAGTTTACAAACAGAGAGGCCCATGGGCCACAATTAGCTCAACATGAGTGACCGTTGGACACCTGCGGCTAGCAGCTGGTGATGTTAAGAAAGAATTCTCTACAAAGTTTCCTATGACCAAACTGAACCCTATAATGGTTCTCGAGGAAAGAACATCTTATGCAAAAACTTTGGACCCTCGTGTTGTGGCCGATTATATATTGCCCTTGTATAATCCCGACCGGAGGCTTACATGAAGAATTCAGCAAAAAAATTTTTCTTGTATACTCACATTAACTATGATTTCATAGAGTGATATGGCTTCTTAGAGAGCAAAATGTTACGGTTCCGCATATTATGAGTGGATCCCTTGACAAGGAGCGAATTTGTCTTAATATATAATATAGTCAGAATATGTAAGCAACATCGCCGTATCGAATTCGACTCTCTCTAATAAGAGTGGTGCCTGCCACCAACTACAGATATAAAACCGCCGCTGGGGCGCTTCATTATTCAGATGAACAGAACCTTGAATCCGCTTTCACAACCATATACACTCAGGTTGAAGCTTACTATCAATTATTCTCAAGATGTCGAAGTCTTTCCTGCTGTCACTATGTATGGTTTCCCCTCGCACTTGTAAGAATTTATTTGATAGAGAGTATTTGATCCTCGAGTTGGAATAATAGCACTATGGCAAAACTCATAATGGCATCCGAGGCCACTAATTCGCTTAGCGGACGCATTTTTAACAAACGACCGATGCCTAGCCAACTGAGCCGGTATTTATTGAGATTCAATCCACACTTTTTAGACCCTCCTCACATACAAAAGCGATGCGAGTCGCTATGTCCCTTGTTTCATATCGATTAATAAGATGTACAGGTCCACTGGGCCTCAAGATCGAGTTCGTTAAAGAATGGAACGAGAGATTTTTTAAAAAATGTTTCGCCAATCTCAATCAATAGTGGTATCAAGATAACCCTCCGTTCTAGAGTACCCCTACGTTGTGGGCCAAC
The DNA here is from genome assembly GCA_903981925.1 of Ostrea lurida. Classification (NCBI taxonomy): domain Eukaryota; kingdom Metazoa; phylum Mollusca; class Bivalvia; order Ostreida; family Ostreidae; genus Ostrea; species Ostrea lurida. The sequence continues at coordinate 14,745 of CAJDSM010075883.1, forward strand.
ACATCAAATAGGAAGAACGGACCCCCCCCCGCGGGAGTGATTTGAGAACAAGTGCTCTCTTGAAATATACTCTGCCTAAATCTAATTTCAGACCAGGGTATGAAACCCAAGTGAAACTGCTCTCCGAGATTTCACCGATATTTTACAGCTTTCCAGGTCTCTCTCAGCCTGGTTTCTTTTAAACGAGAAGAAGATTTTTAATATTGAGGTTTCCCTCAATACTAATGCATTGTATCCACAACTATCAGATGCTCTATTGTGGGCTCTACCCATCATATCAACAAATTCCTCCGAGGGTCATTAACTTTTGAACAACACACTTTTGAAGTATCTACACTCAGTTACATAAATAGAAAGCGTCTTCCTATTATCCTCAACTTTCAGCTTTCTTAAGGAACCCAGTGCAATACATTGAAAGTAATCACAAAGATGTTCAAATTTATATAAAGAGTTTTCTTTCCTATTAATAGATCATATGTAAAACTTTGAATCCCTATTGGGTTTCCCCATCTGAGTACCCCGGGGTCATGACTTATAGAATACAAACTATGAACTCATCCTATATAATTGACAGAGAAAGCTATCCATAAATACAAATATATCAAGATTTCTGGACCACCAGAGGTATTTCTGTGATATGAAGAGATACTTTCCTAAAAGATTTTCCTAGTTAATCTCATATGTAAACTTTGATCGCCCTAATTCGGGGCCTAATTCAATAACGTACACCAATCCACCAATCACTGGGCGTCATGAGCTTTGTGGAGATCACATATACTTTGTATCGACACTCTAATTATAACGTACAGTGAAAACTATTATTTTCCTAATTGACTCATCAATTTCGAGCCTTTTTCTAACTATAAGGGATATGCAGCCAAGATATGTGTTCTGCTTGTAAGGCTAAGCATGGTTTATAAGCGATTCATGTTCAACAAGAGCACAAGCTTTTTTGTTGCTTATTTTTTCTTTTTTCTTTTTTTGAGAGCAGCAATTTTAAACCATGTCAACATAATACTTATTATGGTATAATGCGCTTGGCTTATTGTGATAAGGACTACCATTCAACTCCTAAGTAATTACCGTACCATATTTAAATAAGCCATGTTCGATGAGATCAATCATGCGGTTTTATAGCACCCCCAACGCGTTGAGAGTCGATATATGACTCGCAAGGTACGCAAGGTCCGACTATGTTAATTTATGTACATCAGAGGTACCATTAGGCTGATAGTTCAATATTACCATACTACAATAAACTCCATGAGACTGAGCAGAATTACAGACTTTAATTCACTATAGTAAAATCTATTACAAGTTCGTTTTTTACCATGTTGCTATGTTAATTAGACTACCGGTTCTTTGAGAAGCATTTAGTAGGCTGCTAAAAATTCGACACAGTAATCCAAACACCACGAGATTTGGTTTCATTAGGTTATTTAGGCAATTTTCGTGAAATTATACTATGCAATACCGCCCCTTAATAGAGAATTGTGGTGAGACCATTGATCTACTTTTTCATCTGTAATTTGATGATCGATACAAAACTATGCGAAGAAAATCTTGCAAACACGCTATATTACAAACAGAACAACAGAGTATAGAGTCGGTTAACTATTTGTTAACTTCTAGGTTAGAACTCAGTGCATGGTTCGTATAAATTAACTGTGTTGTGACTCTTTAGAGAGAAGATCCACGAGAGCCTAACAACCTATTGTATTTATGAGTCAACGCTTTGGTTTGTTCGTTTCGGAACCATAGAAAAGTCAACGAAAATTAAGCAACGATAACAAAATATAGTGAAATAGACGATAGTTTTATAAACAGACTTTGAAGACGATCACAGAAACCAAGACAGACGGGGAGGCAATGACCACCGGAGCAGAGGATCATATTGAAATGAAACCCCAGAGACACAACGCATACAGGCACGGTAGCGAGACACGAAGTGAGAACTAGGGGATCTCCCCACTGAGATTATGTTAGGTCTAATATCGTCACGATTAGCATGCATTACTACATCTGAGCATATATATCAGGTTGACCCTGTGCAAGTATGAGACACTCTCATTCATGTACATAGAAAAAGATCTAAATGAGGAGAAATAAGGTGGTACCTTTACTGAGAACGCCACTTTTACTCATCGGTTCCGCGTGTCACATCTTATGACAAATATACACAAGACGTAGTCCGTGGCATTAGGGTATAGAAAGTTTCTCTACGATCGAAGAGGCCAGAGGGACGGTCGAGAGAGTGATATATATTATAGAGTGGTAGATGAGAGGAGAGTGAATATGAAAGCTCTCTAAAGTCGCGATGTGTGGTGAAGCTTACAAGTGATATATATGTATATTAGAGGTGAGAGGAGTGTGTAGGTGCGTAAGCTCCAATCGGAGAAGAGATTCTATATGAAGGGTGCCACTAATAGGAAGGTCACGCATGTAGAGTCTCTGTCTCTACTCCACAGATGCATATGTTGTACAGCCGAGGCTCACTCACCGAATGGAATATGTTATATTGGGATAGAGATATATTTCGTAGACTTACGCTTGGTTGTGACGCAGTAGCTCGACCATGGCACCTTAAACAGGCACGAGGAATGATGAGATTAAGGGTCTTCGCCAAGTTACATGGTTCGGCAGGAGAGCGCTAAGGAATACATTCTCAATATCGACGGAAGACTATACTGCGAGAGCGAGAAGAGATATAGTATCTATTATATTGTTGCGTTGAGTTCTTTTCGTGTATTATCTCTAACTACTGACTTAGACTGAAAAATTCTGATTTGCTTGAAAAAACATATTCAAAAACAGATGTCAGTATTAATACTACGCTATAAAATAACTCACAATGTAGCTATGTAATGAATTTTTAGCACTCTAAGTCTTAAATGTTATTTTTTCAAGTCAAATTGTCATCTGTTTTATGTTCTTAATCAATGTATACGTGTTCATGGAGAAGAATCAGTATGTGTTGTTGATCGATATTCTGTGCTGAGGAGAGGCTGGCTAAACTCACACTCACTCACACTGTATTTTTTGTTTTGTATACATATGAGGTTTTTTGGCTCACCACACCGCACACTCACGCACTCGACTCATTGGGATATGCCTCAAGTGAGAGAGGGTGCGATCCAGGGATATATAGAGATATTGCTAGTGGAGACTATACAGGAGGAGCATAGGTATTGAAATTGATTCTCCAGTGAAATTATTGTAAATCGTAGGTGCCTCTTTGAATTATGCAACACACTACCATACTGTTATTCGCATAATATATAGATTATCCTCAGTGACATTGGCGCAGGATAATTGTCGATTGTGCGAATGGGCGTAATTAGCGTCGGAGGCAGGATAATGCTCTAATTTATCGGTGAGGTGTTGCTAGAAAGAGTTCTATAATCTGACAATTGACCTACTCCACCGAGCACTGCTCTTATCCGTAATATTTCGAGTGTGGAAAACTATAACAACCTCCAACTAGCATGAAAGTGACTATGAATACATTTTGTCCGTCAGTGGGTGTAGCTTTTTACTTTCGTTTTCATATTTAAGCCATAACGATAAGGCTTATTCCTTATATTTAGATGACTCCTGAATTAATTCTGCACAGAAAGAAGGTGGTGGCCTACAGCTATATAATAGGGTGAGTTTAGAGTGTGAGATTTATTAGATGAGAGAGTTTCTATTCACGCGTTTATTAATTGAGGATGCGAGAAGTGTAATATATATCTGCTTTGATACTGCCTTGTGTTAGAGCCCGGAAGAGTGTGATCAGGAACTTCCATGCTCCCACGTCGCACGTAGTTAAGAGAAAAGCATGCCCACTATCATTATGAGTATCGGTCTGATCGCCTCTTGAACGACAAGGTATTTTCTTCCCTCAACAACGTGGAATTCCAACATATTAAAATGTACAACCAAAAGAATTTATCTTCATATATAAGTCATTAAATAAGATAAAACACAACTGCAGGGTAGAGAGTTTAAAAACAAAATCTGAATCATCACACTTAACTCCATTACCTTAGTAAGCGCGTCAATAACGCGGCCGGACTCAATTTTATACTCATAAGAACAACATGGTGGTCTTCTAATGTGGAAACAATTAATTACTAATGTTTTAAGGTAAATTGGAGGTGAATAACGTTTGTCCGCATTCGAACGACCGTGTCTGACCTGAAGATATATAGAAAGTAGCGATATATAACACAATACTCGCTACTCACACACACTGGGGCCGGGGCAAGAACACAAAAACTGAGCATATCAAGGAGATATGATAGGTATACCGCTCCTGTCATTGCATTGGAGATATTGGCGAGCCGTCACAGCAACCACACTCTTTGAATTCTAATTCACATTGTTCAGAGCACACATCACTTGCAATTTCTTCCGAGAAAAAAGTTTAGAGACAATCAGGTCTCCTAACCGTTAGCAGCAACTCTAGGAGAGATGAGTGACGTGTGAGATCTAAATGTAGGTTCGGAGTGGTGATTTGAGCAGATATACAGGAATGATGAATTAAGGAAATAAAGTTATATATATAGATATCGATACACAGTATAGCTCGGTATAATAAATTAATCGTATACACGCGCTTGAACGTGTCTCGAGAGACAGCACACAGAGCAGGTTATTGCGACCTTCTGTTTGCTGGTATTGGGGGAGGATATTCGAAAACAGGAGAGATCGAGAGATATAGCAGTCAGTATGTTCACCGAGGCAAAGAAGGACGCTGTCAGTGTACAAACGTCACTGCTACCCATCAACTAGGGATCCTCATATGCTATCCATATGTGTGTGATCAGATAAGTATGTAAGATTCTAGTTTATGACTCGCTCTATTATTTCTATCTGAGGAGTGTTCGTACTCCGTTCCTTTGAAGAGCATTAGTCGTACGAGACGTCTTGTGGGTTTTTAATATTTCTGTTTTTTCAGCTCGTGTGGGAGATGTATGGGAGCGAACCGACCCAGTTGGCTGGCAGTCTGGAGAGCGAGTCGATGAAAAGATATGCTGAGCGGCTAAGCATCCAGTAAATTTGGTATTCATAAGTTCTTTCGAACATAACGTAATGAATAGACTAAATTTATCGACTGTATTATAGAGAGAACGGGATAAGCACATTTCGTATAGATATTATTAGTTAGAGAGCGAGCACAACGATATTCTACGATGTATTTTTGTATTTGACCTCGTGACTAGATAGTTTGCTTTCAGTCATATGGTGGATAACGCGTTCACGGACTGAAATATGCCGGAGATAATCTAAATTTCTTTGACATCGCGTAGAGAGGCAGCGAAGAGTCTAAAGAAAGTTCATGACGGGTGGGCAGTCACCATGAGACAAACGAGTGAGAGTAGCGTGGGTCGAGACTACTCACTAAGAATGGGTAGCTACGCATGTCTTTTGCTGCTGCTCCAGGCATTGGAAAACACAAAGTCCTTATTTCGGATACCATCACCTGCTGCGTGCTATGTTCACCAAGTTTAATGTTGTATACACTGTCGAAACACTAACAAAAATTATTAGCTTCCATATAACTGAACCTGAGTAGATCAATCAGACTTAACGCAACCTAAGTAAGTGAATAAGTAACATAACTCGTTATTCGGTTTGTTAACTTGCAGCTGATAAAGGCAGACTCGTTCTAGTATATTCTAGAGCTATATTATTGGGTATTTATTCTTGAGAGAGCGAGAGAGAGAGAGAGGAGTAATCGTAATTGGTGGTAAAATTGTCACTTTGCGTAATAACATCTTGATTGAGAGCGAGGTGAGGCGCTAAATCTACTAACTATTTTTTGCTTGAGCGAATGGCAATTAAAACAATCGTTTAATTAAAGTATGACGTCAAATTAAACCTCGTCGCATCTTTGTAGAAAACGTATCGTTATCGCTCGAATAAATTTGTGTACACATGGTGTCTTTTTATCTTCCTACGAGGTGTAGTAAATCTGATTCGAGACATTGCTTGAGGAATCGATTTTCTTGTTTGTTGCCCATGTGAGTAGACTGGGCTAATAATGGAGTACCGTAATGGGGGGTCCGGTTAGAACTAAAGGTCCACACAGCGCATCCTGCGCGTCCTTGCGGTTGTAAGCAGGCGAACTAAAATCGAAGAGTCAGGGTACTTGGTTCGGCAGCATAGGCGATACGATGAAGAACAGACAAGATCGAGAGGAAGGATCTAGAGTAGACGAGATGTACTGTGACACGTCACTATAAATCGACCTTCCTCCCGCTTCTAAGGCCCATGCAGTGTCGAGCAAGGGCCTAAAAGTGTTGCAGCCCTTCACAAAAACCTGACCAATGGTGACGGTCCTCTCAATATGAGTGAAATATACCTCGAGTGGACGTAACAGCAGTAAATTATCAAATACAATTAAATCAATCACACACTATAATAATGATATTAATGCAGTGACACCGTAGGGCTTAGCTGCAATTCGAGAGGGAGCACTGCGCGCTTCGTACACCTTCACACGAGCCGTAACTCGCAACAGAGAGTATATATAAGAGATCATATTTAGAATTAGGTTTGATGTGTGCCAACTGTCAATATTGCATTAAGATGCTTACAGTTAGATTTCGAATAGTCCCTCTGCTGATTTAGAGGAAAATTTGAGATATGTTCTCGCAATATTAGATTCCGAGACGGTATTAATTTTCTTATGTGAAACTGAAAGCTCCTCTGTAAATATGTCTCACGCGAGCGGGGACATCTCGCTACGACGATATATATATAGTACGTAACAGAGAAATGATTATAGGACGAATGAGACACTATCGAGAGGAGAGGTTGAGGAGCCTTATATCACAGCACAGACGACATTGTAAAAAATAAGGATATATTATCTAGTTTAAGATATCTGACGATATATGGGCACATGTATAAAAACACATGTTCATTTCGTAAGAGAGATGCAAGATTATTATATATATAGATATTAAAATTAGTCTCCTTTGCGACAGTAGGCAGCAAGAACACGTGTGATATACGAGAATTAACAGGTGGTTTCATGTAGGAGAAGCGAGAGTGGAGAGTGAGAGAGTGACACCTCGAGCTAAGAGTGCATGCTAGCAGCTCATCTAATGTTCGTAGCCGCATTTTAAGCTTATTTGAAATGAATTGATTATATATACCTGATTATTGTTAGACTAAATTTGAGTCCATGTTTCTATAAGGGGGAAGTGACAGATAATGAGTAGCCATCATATTGACGCAGGTAAGTTGTTTCACAATTAATAACTACTATGTCATAAGTATATCCAACCTATTCACTTTACCTGTTGATGTTAAATCTCAACTGATCCTAATTTCATCTTTTCATATTTGGCTTCTGATCTTTGATTGCGCGCTCGACATGTAATATTCATGTCTAATTCGTTCATTTGTCTATTGCCGCGATTGAGTTATCGCGCACAGGTTGCGAGTGTTTGCGCTCGCACTCTCATGACAGAGCACGCCATTCTATTGCCACTCGGATGTCGAGTCCTGGAGAGTAACATTGATAGCTGTCGATCGCACGCTCAACTTTCATGTAGAGATCTGAGACAGATATACACTAACGTCTTATCATTCGAGTTTCAGGCGTGTTATGGATTGTCGCTCGGCATAGAGCGTCGATGTTTACGCTATCTATCTATATGCATTTAACGTTCGGAGGGATCAAATTGTTTTAGAGAGCCTGAGGATGTCTTTCTCAACACAAATTCATCGGGGTCACCATGGTGAGGCACGCGCACGGTATTATATATAGGGATGGAGAGAATCGACACATACCAATAGGAGAAAAAAACTGTTCCAGCAGGTCAATTGGAATGACGCCTATTTTTTTTTGTGTTGTAGAAATTTGAGGAGAATAATACATGGTATATACACACAACAGGAAAAGAAATGACAAGGTTGAAGGATTGATCGGGTGTCTGAATAACCTTGGTGAAGAGAAGAACAAATTGGAAATGCGACACAAAGACTGCTACCAAAAGCAGTAGTCGTCGCTCGGTTCGCATACGAATCAGTACATCCAGTGACGACCAAGCACATACCGTATATATATATTATATACAGAAGTCTCGTAAGGAATCAATATTAGAACACAAAGAGACAGACAGTCGTCATAAGAAAACATGGAAATTATTATCGTCAGCCAATTAAGATATTTCGAGATGGGCAGGAGGAGGAGGACGGCGATAAGCTATATTTAATGATATAGATCTACTAGCATCCCGGAGTGCAGAGAAGGATAGGGCCAGTCCGAGGAGCTCGCTGTCCAATGAACAATCGGGCAGACTACATACAATAGTAGAATGGTCTCTATAGTAAAGTTCCGATCTCATATTTCAAATATTAGTACAGAAAGATTGCGTCTTTATTCATGCGCACCTCGGTGAGCCCTAGCTCACGAGTTATAATTTAGTACGTTGCCTATGTGTGGATGATGTGACGATACACGCTAGCCGCGCATCGGATTCGGTATATATGAGAATCGAGAGAGTATAATGATTCCTATGTTATCAAATTGTCTGGGTTATATAGATTTCTGTCATCTCTCTCACTTCGATAGAGGATATCTGTCACGCAGGCAGCACGCATAGCGAGAGATGGATTGAGAGAGTAGTCATGTTATTATCTTGCACAGAGACAGGAAGATGATGTAGATAGTGTAGTAGAGAGAGATTGAGTAGGAGCGACGCCGGCTATGCTAAGAGTAGTAGTACGATTGTTATTCTCTATGGACTAGCACACTTGTAATCGAAGGAGAATGTTGATGTATCTCACTGAGGAGTAGAGACGATTACCGACGCTTAAGATAGAGCAGAGAATGTATTACGGTCCATTTATAAATTTTAATACAGCTATATTCGAAAATCTCTGATGCAAAGCTTTGTCCGGCTATTTTTAAATTATCTTTACAAGTCTGATAATCTATATGGGGATATGAATGATAATTAGCGCATTAATTACACCAAATATCAAATTTATCCTATAAACAATTAAGATATGTAAATCATATTCATGTTGCATAAGTAAATTAAACAAAAAATTCATAGTGAACAATGAATTTACAGTGGAAACCAATAAGTAATAGCAATATACCGCAGAATAGTGAAGACTTAAAACCAAAAAGGCAGAGCATTACAATGTCCGAACGATAAGTATACAGTTAAGTTAAATTATGAATGTCGTAAGTAAGTAAAATTAAATCCTAGAATATAAGCCAACTATGTATGAGTAACGGCAAAATACTAGGTGAATCATTATACTAATATTAGCGAACGATATCTATCATTTACAAGTTAACTTGTTAGGTTGCATGATTTCAGTGCTATGATCGATGAGACTGTGTGGATATATGCTCGGGAAAACATGGAATGGTATTCACTAGCGGCCTGGGTGTTGGTCACAGGATTTATGGAGACAAAAATGTGTGGGTAAGGTGGGGAGGGATATATGTAAACTGGTACGTACGCACCAGATGAAGGAGCGGGGAAACATACAATATGGGTCTAGACCAGGTCGTCCGAGGGTGATATATACTGCCTCACATGCGATTAGATGACTGTATCTACGGGCATGCATGTAACTTTATTATGTTTCAAGAGCCCTGTGAAGACGCCAGCTGAGAGAGTATCGCGCGGTGTTGGGCGGCAAACTAACTATTTGGTGTAGGCGAGCATTATAAAATCAATATATGTAGTACGCTTAGTGAGTGATTTCGAGGTAATCCAGAGTGTGGAGATAGATACGAGACTATTTGACTGAGAGAAGGTCGGCCGAGAGCCATCACCATGATATTAGTGAGAAAGACAGGTGTTGACTAGGACATGGGAGTAGAAAGATGAAGATGATCGGATTAATATAAGTGCGATTTGGTATACTGACTGGCAAAAGTATATCATCGAACCAACGTAGGGTTGGTGGAATATTAGTATAATGGGCCTGCTAATCGATCTCTGAATATAAGAACCGGAACTAGTCTGATTGCAGCAAATAGAGAATATAGTTAAATAGTTGGAATCGCGAGTCGGCAACAGAGAGGTGTATAGAGAGAGGAGCGACACCACATAATAATCGTGCACATGAGGTAACTGAATACGGCGAGAACGACAGGGAATATCGAGAGAAAGCTAAGACCTGACACCAGAAGGCGAACTGGTTATTAACACACAAAGCAGACAAATAGAAGTATTGAGTGGATTTTGTTATCCTAAATATATTCTCATCCTGTTAAACTCTTCTACATCCCTTTTCTCAGAGTGATGTTATGTAGAGGAGAGAATTGATACCATGTTACAAGATGTTCTATATTATTCCCATCGCTCACTACATTGAGTTGGAACGCGTCTATAGAGTGTAGAGGGTGAGTGCATACAGTATACCAATAAGCTCAATCCAAGCCATATACATCTCGAGTTAAACATGGTGGTTATACAGGGGCGGAGTGCAGAGCTCATCACGGTTTCAGATAGAGAGCGACATATATAATGAGCGATGAGGAGACACAACACACGGAACTAGGGATCTAATCTAAGAGATCCTATGCGTCGTAATGAGATCGGGAGCCGTGGAAGCTGAGGCCGAGGAGAGCGACATGACGCGCAAAGAGAGACTATAGTTACACGAGAGACCGAAAATTACAGGGCGTAACTTAAGGTATACATTGTCACGCAGATATATATGGGCACAGATAGGTTACTGAGGTCAGAGGGTGAGAAATCTATGTACTAGCGGTACGTCGACTCTTGGAGTATCACGTAAGTCATGCTATAAAGGAAAGAAGTCGGCCAGAGTTCTACAACAGCGAGTTGAAGTGTCCTCCCTAAGTCCACTTAAATGCACGGTCCTTTCCTAAGAGTTACTACTTTGCGCTGAAAATGAAGAGAGAATTTAAGCTGTCGTTTCATAGGATAGTGTGCACTGACGTAGCGATTGGGAAACTCTCCATGGAGTTACACCGCGAGTCGGGTGTGTAAAATTATAGTACGGTCTCGGACGGTGAGTAGTTCGCAATTGTAACCAGTGGCGAACTATAGTGAGGAGTGGTGAGCTGATACTCCAGGCTCCGAAATGCGAAAACTCGTATATATCAAGTATGATTAATGTAACTAAAAAGTTTCACTTTCAAAATTATTCGGATCTACATTATGCATGTAGCTCATCTCTCGTACAGGCCGTCGGTTGTGCGTTCGGAGACGATTGCTCTTGTGAACACTGCCATAGAACAGTAAATTGGGTGATAGTCCCGAGATATAATATCGACCTACCGGGGCGCTGTATATCGAGTCGCACGCAGTGCTAGGATTATACCAGGCTAAGGTAAAGCGGATGTCGGGTATCCACACACGGCAAATCGCAAGCTGATTTGAAGATGTTTTAGTAATACCGAGAGACAGAACGATCATCGCCATGACCTCAAACTCAAGCTGGGGCAAAAGTACAAGTTATTTTTATGCAAAGGGGAAGCGGCTCAGTGGAGCGGGTTATCGAGTTCGGGCGTGTTTTAAGCAATCACCAATGCGATTCAGGTATCTAGGTGCACAAGATAAATGCACGGCTCCAATAGCCGAGTTGATAGCTATGCGTCTGTAATACGTGCAGGAAGTGTTCGGATAACATAAAATTGTCAGCTTGTAAAAGTAATGTCATAGGAAACACACCATAAAGAATCAATTTCATATGAATATCAGCAGCTAGTGTTTTTCCATTATAGACTGGAATGTTTTCACCGGATTAAAAATACATAAAACCCACACTGTAATCACACTCTTACCAGTATAAGTAATCTTGGAATTGAGTACATTTCACCCATCACAGTTAACGGACACCTCATAGAAATACCAAGCGGATCGAGTACATATTATCTAGACAGAATTGTTTCATATTTCTCCGTTTTGATAAAATACGTTCCCCGACATATCGCAATTCAAATTACGTCTGGGCATAATATGTCAATATCATCCATCACTGTTTTCTCAAGTGTCGCAGCAGTAAACCAGGATTTTAGAGTTTGTACTACTGTGTCCAATCTCATCTTTCATTTGCACAGATGTCATTAACTCTTGACTGTTTTGATATTCCAGCAACCGATAGATTGAATCCACCGTTTTTCAATGGTCAAACAGCTAAGTTTCGCTTTCTCTGAGTAAATAATAAATCAGCAACCAGACCATTCCAATATTCATCAATATCTGAATACGCTACAAGTAGAGTAAAATCGTTGCGACAGAGAGCTTAGAGGAGGCACCGAGGCTCTTTTCAATCCAGTTGCCGAGAGATATCGTATTAGCTGTTGTATCATTGATCAAGGTGTTTTGAGGTAGAGTCGCGCATCAGGTATAAAAGGGGCAAACATGTACATCCGATAGAATCGATTTAAATCGGTTTATGTCCGTTAAAAAGAACAATAGTATTCATTGATAAATGACCGTTTGCTCACAGACGTCACTTTAAACATCATACACTAAAAATGACTAGTGTGTACATTTGACACTTACTCACTTGTTACACTAGTCGTGCGACATGTAAGAATATCGCTACATTCGCTCCAAAAATATAAAAATCGAATCACAAATAGCTGGCTGATGGGCTTGACGAAGAATCAGTTTAGAGCATAACTGAGGCAATGAATTACCATACTAAAAATTATTTGGATAACTCAATTACTATCAGTATGTCAGCAAGGTAGGAGTAAACGTGATTTACCAAACTATCTGTTATTATGTTGCACAAGAATTAGTTATTCAATTATACGAGTTCTGAATGGAGAAATAGTCTTCTGGAGTGTATATTTGACTAATAGCTAAGCGATTAGCGGAAAATGCTTCGTCCGCAAGGATTCAGTACCGAGTACGAGCAACACATCGCTTACAAATAGCCAAAATCACCGCATGGAACATAATGTAGCCATGGTGAAGGTATGATAATCTTTTGTGCACAGGAAAATGATGGGGTATTATAAGGAACCAATTCTGATCGTTTTGTGAATTCGTCCTCTGTATGATGTGTAATCGACTTTATCCTCAAAAACCTCTCGATTCTTGCTACCTAATAATCTATTAGTCATACATTTTACACCATATCAACGGGGCTATTGACTCAGTATTTCGTAAAATCACATTAACTCGGTTACGATCTTAGGTATCAAGCGGAGCAAATGCATGCGTGCTGTAAAGTGGTGACAAGGTATCCAAGCATGCGTCAGATAATCAGCGCGAATAAATTACGAAAAGTTCTTTTTGAGCGAGAATGTTAAACCTATCTTTCATGGAAACTCAAGACAAGCAATGTTAATGATAGTTTACCTGAGCGCATAATAGGAGGTATGTTGTTAATCGAGAAGTGTACGGATCTTCCTTCTGAACATACACATAGTACGCAAGAATTGTGCTAACTTTACCATAATCCCATGGCCAAAAAAATGTAGACTATATTTGATGTTAATAGATAATAATCTTCCGTGGGCAAGAAACAAAAAAAAAAAATACTCACCATTAAACAACTTCTAACACAGTCGTCACCATTGTACACTATTGCGTAATATCTGTACATGTTACGACAGACCCTGCTACGTTAGTACTTTTGTCAAACTTGTCAAAAGAGGTGTAGGCGTAGTTAGAGATCACGAGAGAGTATAAACTAGGACCTCCTAGCCTTTCGAAAATTACATTACTGCTGTTGAACCGTCAAGCCTCTTAACAAACTTCATCTTTCACACATAAGCTCCAGGTAAAAAAAATCAAGGCCCTATCAACAGAAGCATAGGTTGTTCCAGCATGCGAAAGTCAGAATGTTTAGAAGGAACGGGGTGGGCCTAAACTGATCAACAGGATATTCCGCAGACGTTATTTTTCAATAACGGTCGAAGAATATGGTTGTTCCAATTGCTCGAGTCGAAGATTATATAAAATTTTTTTTATAAACTTGGTATTTCACTCACTCTATGGATAAAAAATGTCTTTCGAGATATTATGCATTTTCCAACAGACTGAAGATTCTCATCAGGTAGGTGAATAATGCTTCGAGAACTCACATATGCACAAAGTAGTGAGTGTGATATTCCCTGAACACTCGAGAACAGCGTAAATTAATCCCGCTATCTCCGGTGAGACAGTCTTGTCAGGAGTGTTTCCGCTTTGCGCATCTGATATTCTTCGATAAATCATAGACTAAGTGAGAGATATTGATGAAATATTCAGGAGTATGGTTCAAACAGATTGATTTCAGTTAGGTTACTTATGTGCACACGATTTAAAAGTTTGGACAGTCACAGAGCTAGATATCTTCGGTACAAGTTAAAATAAGATCAGAATTAAATGCGGCTCCAACTTCGTCATAGGAAAAGAAAAATCAGATAATAAAATTGATTGCGCGTAATAATTGCAAGAACATTGGATTTCTCAAAGATAGCACAAAATATAGATGGAGATAGCCTTACACATCTTATACAAATTCATTCGTGGTCGACAGTTTCTCTAATAACACTAGGAAGTAACACAAATCAAAACGAAGTAAAAATTCGTCGATAAACAGCTTGCCACCGGGGCAGGACCGTTCACTAATGAAAAAACAGAATCATTAATTTGTCGTAGTAAATTTTAAACTATTCGGTACGAAAACATAAGAGCGGAGCAGTAATACGAGTATGACAAGAAAGAGATAGAACGAAGATGCTGAAACATGAGAGACGAGAGGAATCAACCATGTTGTTAGAGGCCAAGAGAGAGAGAGTTATCCGATGGTTTATCTGTTCAACGATCTCAGCTGAAAGTCGGCCGTCGAATGCATTAGATGTTCAAATCATGACGTTTGTTACCATCAACATCTCCGAGTATGGTGTTTTCACTTTTATGACAAAGGAGGGTAGACCAATCAAGGGGCACAAAATGTTCAGAGATTATAACAAGGTACACATATCAGTCATTGCTCACATGCATGTATGATTATTACTAAGAATACACTATCGCACAAAAACAATTAAAACTTCAAATCAAAAACACTACTCAATAGATATCCTTAATTATTCTCTTTTGATATATAATCTTACAATACTAGACTGGTATGAGCAAAGCTAAATATACGTAGTTGCTGCTATTTGCTATTTAATTCTAATGATTTAATTGAGTTTGCTCAAAGATTAATAAAACATCGCGATAGCGAGACCCCGCAATTTTGGAGGCGAAAAAACGTCAAGTATCAATGATCGTGTGTATAAATAAATACGTAGGATACATTTTCAGCCTTATAGCTACTTGGCGTTTAAACAGCGCAATAACTAATTCGAATGTTCAAATTGCTCCCAATATCTCACAAATAGCCTCTATTAAACGATAAATGAATTATAAATCCGCATTTGTTGATTTTCCAAATCTTCGAGTCGCAAGAAGTATAAGGGAACTGAATTGTCTGTAAGTTTCGCCTCATTCTTGGTGATTAATCTAAATGCTAAGACATTTCTGTATGCACGCCGTGCTGAGTGTGATTTATAAAAGTCGACGCACTGCATGATACCGCAATGGAGATAGCGTACAAGAGGAGAGATCGCAGTTAGCGAATAGAGAAATGAGACTGAAGACGGAGGCGAAGGAGTTAAGTATGATGAAAGAACGCTGATACCAAAAAATTTTTAAACTGACCCAGAGACTACTCATTGATATACCTTCTGTTTAAGCGAAATAATTTTTTCATTTAATTTCTGACTCATTTCAAAGGAAGTCGGAAGAAGCCTTACATTGTGTATCCAATCTAAAGATATAAAAGTAAATGGGGTGATATAATCAGAAGGAATTAAGGTAGACCCAAAATACGTATTAACTACTAGGGTTGTCACATCAAGGAAAATAAAATTCCGCCCAGAATAGATAAAGCTTCACAAACATTTATTCTCGTCAGGGCTTATGTAGTGTCTAAGGTGCGGAGGCTTACTAAAGGTTGTAGCATTGGAGCGGGGCTAATCCTCCACGAAGTAAGTCAAATTTGAGACCTCAATAATAAGGTCATTACCAGTAGGAGTTATTAATAAATGAATGGGTATACTCTCCGTCCTCATTACTATTACAGGGGCGCGAGTGTAGCCCGGGAAGGTAGGCATTGCGGGGGCTCACTTAAACACGCTACTACCACGGCCGCATTCAAATAATAGTTTTGTGATTATGATTGAATGAGAAAGAAGCGCGACCTATCGATGAACCTATGCAGCTGGGGATTCGTGGACAAGACCGCACTTTCTTACAATAAAAATCCGTATGAGGAAGTGGGTGGGTTCGCAATACATAGTTTTTTGTATTGGTCTCTGTTAAGAAGCTTGTGCTCAACCACTGCCAATACAAGCGTTGGCTGATTTCTACTTCTGGGACAGTTACAGTCACGTTTATGTGATATTAAGAATGGTTAGTGATATATAAAATCTCGATTACCTACAACATTATCTATCAAGGAAGTTTCGCACCTAAAACGGTTATGCCATATCGATTGCAACAGTTACATATTTTACTGTTCATCACTTCACCACTTGTTTTGTTCTGTGAAAGTTAACGTTCCCGACTCTGCAGAAGGACTTATTTTTCTATATCTGATGTTATTTGTGAGATCTAACGGTTCGACACCTTGTTTGAACAGGGCTCTGGCAGAAATTTTATGGCACCTGATGCCTAGACGTTTGCGAGAACGGGATACATTCAAAAATACACCAAATATCAACAATCATTCTCAGTAGACTGAATGTGGCCTGTCTTGTTATCGAGCAGTTGGGGGGGATTCGTGTTTATATCTGTGTCTCAGCACCTTCGCATGCGTGTTATATCGAACATGGTATATTCATTTGGCCTGAGACCATTGCTTCTGAATTTTTTTGGCGGATAATATTACGCCAAAAGTGTCTGTCTCCATTCCAGTCGCAGCACCGCTCACCACTGCCTTTGTCAACCCAGCAAGTCGCTCTCTTATACACAAGACGCTCAATAATGCGATTAGAGATTTGAGTACGTGGACGGGATTATAGTTCCCCTAAACCCGACGGTCCAACAGCGGCCATATACCTTCCCTCATTATTAAAGAGTATCAATGGCCAAAACAAGAAAAACGTATTCATCCCACCGCATGCCTCCAAGCATATTAACCTCGTGTGAAGCACGAAACAATAATAACACATCGTTTCATTTATTCACATTCTCGAACGCAATCATATTCTCTCTCCCGTGGGCGCTTTTCAAACTATGATTGACGACATGTTAAATTGCTGACGTCATTTTCGCTGTTAATACATCTGAATCTGATCGGTGGTCTTCATTGTGTTTTAATTCTCAAGGCTGGCCAGTCGTAGCAGTATCAGAACACGCCATAATAAAATATTTAGTAACAGATTTTCAAGAGATCTGTACAAGCTTGGTGTCTAGAGCAAATATATGGACAATCTCCTTCTATCATAAGCTGTACCTCTTATCTAGATTTTTGTTTTTGGACGCCTTGTCGAGCTTAATTATTTCTCCGATAGAGTGTCTGAGGCACTTCTGTGTCCGGATGTAAACTTGATTTTTAGTTTGGTAATCATCTCATATTCTTCTTTGAGTCCAGCCTTTCCATCACCCTAGCACCAATGTTAAACCAATTTTATAGTGTCGTTGAGAACTAGTACAGTCATTCTACTAGTCTTCTTTTTATAATTATATATTATAAAAATATATTTTCGTGGAGGATATTAACTTAAGATCTTTATTTTATTCACACAATTTGTGATCCTTATATATGTTCAGGCTTTGAGAGGGTTATATCAAGTTGAACATCGGTGTTCTTGGAAAAACGCTACTTTGTGAATCGTCGCTAACATTTATGAGTGTTCATTTAAACGAATAGCAGAATTAGGTGGTCAATGCGGGGTCAATACGAGATTGAATAAGTCCAACCACCAGGCTTCGAAAATGCTGATAAATACTCTTAGTGATGGCTAAGCCAAAGTAACTCAGCCAACTTGTTTTGAAACACGCTGAAGGTACTCGTCCGTCACTATTCAAGTGGCTTTGCTGTATACATTTTCAAATGAAGCAGTAGACAAGCAATCATGAGTGTCACACCAGGAGAATTCCTCTCGAGGCTCTTTGTTCCCAACTACGCGTGCACGGTGTCAAGACGACCGTCAACATATTCTCTGGAACTTGACGACGTTCCCGCCAAAGCCGACTAGAGTAATCATACAAGATAAAGTAAATAATATAGTTAGAGAGCCGTAGACGTTGACAGACTAACTATCTTCGGTCACTTGAGCGTGAACGAGTCATGCAGCTCAACCTCAAATAGCTAAGTATGCCTTACAGCCCCAATACGTCGTAGTGATAAAATGATGAATCCGTTAACCAGGGCAAACCAATTCTGAGAACTCACAGCACGTGGTAATCCAGCGAATATTTCTCGGCACGACTCACCACCAATATCCGACCTCAAGACATGCACTTGCTGGTGACTGTGCACAATTTTGGATAGGCACCACCGATTGGTATACGATATTTTTATATTTTTTGTCTTGTTAACTAATTTTATGTTTCGTTTAATCCTCTGTTCATATATCAATTTTTAATATTGTTTGATCCTTGGTATATGGTTCAACTGAATATATTTTATCGATACTATATATTTAATACAAACACTATTGTGTTTAAATTATGTTTTAGTTTTTGATCACCGTCCACAAAACTACTCAATAAAGTCTATCGCTTCGAGAACTACAAACTGTTTGAACCTCCAGCTTCCCTTCGATTCTAACAAAGTTATCTCGATCAGTTTTTTTTTAAAATTAATAAATCTCACTTTCTATACAAGTCAAAATCAGTCCTAATATTCAAATAAACAGCCTTGAATAGTGTTGGTAATAAACACCAAATCGGGCGAGGGCGGGATCTGTCAGGGGGCGGCGGTCTTTGAAGTGCTCGCATTCGTGCGTGGGATAATTTTGAGTACAGTTCAAATATAAATACCATCCTCTGGTGCATTTACAACAGGTTAATTGTGTTGAACTAGTCTGTCCTTAATCGAAGATACAAATGTAATGGACGATTGTGCGTTGATTTATCTTTTAAAAAAACACATTATACATGTAGCTTTTATTAAACATACGGCTCTATCAGGTTTTAAACTGAATCATATCACCTTCAAGGTTCACTATAGAAGTTTAGATTCTTATTTTTTTATTATATCATAAATTTTTACAATAGCTTATAGCCTAGTATTAAAAATTTCATTATAAGATGTATTATTAATTATGTCCCCTGAATTGACTTATGATTGCATATTCTGACCTGTCTTCAGTACATCGAAACCATAAATGAAAAAGAAAAATTCACATTTTTTCAACACGTTTATAAATATTGAACGCATCATAACAACAACGTGCGCCCCTAGCATACCCAAATTCAATGCACGTAACGCTTGCAGAAGTTGTATTTGAAGTTTCGCGCATGCCATGCGCGTCGAATGTGAAGAGGTAAGCCGATCGCAAAGCGCTTTATATAATACCTCTCATGTGCCTTGTAGTAATATTAACTTTCATGTCTTGATTTATTTTTTATAAATCATTTATGAAAGCCACCTACATCAGAGCAAGCGTGTAGCCATTTCAAACAGACAGCGATCAAGTTTAATATCCATATTCTAATTTTTGATATCTGTCTAGAACCTGACAAACTACTAAATTTCAGCAGCCACAAGAATGATTTAGTGAATGACATAGTGCAAAGTTATCTAATTGCTTTTCTAAAACTTGAATAAAATTAATGTTAATAGGTAGATTATGCAAGTTGTGTAAATTGAAAAATCATAGATGTTAGAAAATACAGTAGTTTAAACCTGTCTCAACAACATTTATTTGTTCACACATCGAATCAAGATTCGAACCATGAAAACTGTGTAAAAATCAATTGAAGGACACACTGGGCTCTTATAGCTAAATATTAGAATGGAGTATTCAATCTTGACATATATACCTTGCAATCGTTAGAAAATGATCTGAGACGCAACTTCATGGGACAGAAATTAAGAACTGAAGCTATATGGTTGGAAGAAATTACATGATGTTCGATGCATGTAAATTTGCTCATTTTAAGTTACAATTAAAATACAGAAAAACAATGCAAAGAGAGAGGGAGATGAACGAGAGCAGAGAGAGAGACGAGACCGGAGGAGAAGAGAGAATGAGAGTAGAGAGAAGAGTACAAGAGGTATCCCGTACACATGAGGCGAAGAAATGAGAGGAGGGTACGTCGAGCGACGATAAAAATGAGCAGGTAAGTAAAAAAATCGGGAGAGAGAGGAGGGCTTTTAACTAGAGATGGTCCATAACTACTTAACAAGTATCACATGATTTACTGATTGAGAAAGCAAGTAAATGTGGCAGTATGAGGGGGGCTAACACCTTTGCTAGATAAATGTGGCCTGGTAAGAAATGAACAAGGCAAAAAATATGATCAAAAGTCGAATGATTGAAAATTATAATTATACATTATGCATAATTTTTGCGCTGAGTTCATACACCACTAATGAAGTGTGAGCTATGCGATAAGTATAGTTCCAAAATGTCAAAGATATCAATGTAATATACTGCATATAAATTGTAGTAAATATAAATATGTGTATAATTTATAGCAATAGGTTTCTATCTTATATATAGAAAAATTTTTGAATAAATGCATATTTGAGGTATCGATACTATTAAATTAATAACACCAAAAATAGAAAAATAGCTTTTACTTATTATTAAAAAAAATATATTATGAGATAATAAACTATTTTAGCATAATAGATGCTAACCGTGTGTGATAACTGCAAATTAGTGACACTAGTTTTATATGCATTTGGCGTGTGCTTACCATGCTCTTTCTTTATGAAATGATGTTAATCTTATTAAAATATTCATTTGTCCTTCTACGAGTAGACGAATTCCTAATTCTCCTTGAAATTCTATATATAAACAGTTAATATCATCTTGCGAATCCATCTGTAAGAATCAATAAAACCAAATGTATTGAAATCAATTTCTGATGTTTCTCTTTATTTGTCTTATAAAAACTAACTTAACAGTATATCCCCACGTGAGTCATTCCAATCATTTTAATAACTTTGAGCGTCATTAATATTAAAAACCTATAATAAGGTGTATTTTCTTTTGCAAAATATTAATCGTATAAGAATGTGTAAAGAAAAGATGAAACTAAACGTCATTTATTCTGGATTTTTTTTCTATTTTCCTGGAAAAATTATGGCAATATTCATCGCATAGTTTCATAGGGAATAAATGGCGCGATCCGCTATTCTCCCCCAAATTAAATAGGGGGAAAAAAAACCTCATCATATTTCTATGAATAAATATTCCAGAATTAGAAATGAAAATACCGAGTCAAGTTATTCATTGGAGAATTTCTACGAAATAATACAATCTTAATTCTGGTAGAGTAAACAGTAAAAATAACTAAAAACGAGTATTACAATTAGTGCATAGACACTTGCCATTCATATCGAAAAGAAGAATTACTTTTCAAACATTCAATAATGTACAATGTAAGCAAATGACACTACAAATTTAATAAATCAATGTTTTATTAATATTCTCTCAGCCGTTGCTTTGAATCTCACTTCTCAACCTCGCGATCTTTTAAATCCATCAATCATTCAATTCATTTAAACAGCTTGCTTTGCTTGATGAATCATCATATTTGCAAGTCATAATATCACCTCACGTCTCTCAATCTCTTCCAATCCATCACACCAGAACTTACTTTCAATAAACACTGCCTTTCTCTTTCACAATACGAATACTCGCGCATCGGTGCGCTCTCTCTCTCTCGACACTCTCAACTTCAAATTGAGTAATCAAGCAATGCGTTAAGCATTCGATGAGCAATCATCACTTCACAAAACTCAATTTCCGATTTGCTACCAGCATCAATTTCATAAATAAGTAATAATAAATAAAAATGAAGAGCTATATATATAATATTCGCCTTATGGCGAGCGTTGAGCAGAGCATACTTATTGGCATTAGTCACATTCTTGATGTCATGAAAATTCAATTAAAGAGTCCTTACTGAGGAATACATATTTTATTATTTATATAAATAAAAGTTCAAAATTGCAATCTTTAATTACCTCCACTATTGATGTCAATTTTTAACAACACATCTGTACAATTATATATTTATACTGAGAGGCAGAATAGTGAGAACCACAACCCCCATTAATTATAACATAATTTTCTTAATAAAAAATGTTTATCTTTGATACTATCTAAGAGAGGTTATATATGGCGTATGTCGTCCTTGTATACTAGTAGCTCCTTTCGTAAATATGCCCTTGTATTCCAGTAAGGATAATTTTATTTTTTCTAGTAGTATATTTCTTCTATCTCTTACGAGAAATAAGATACAATAACAAAGAGTAAAACCACCCTTCTAACCGTGTCACGAGCATTTCAGTTGCAGTTGAAAGTGCACGCATAAGTATTATTCGATAGAGTAGGTTAATCAGAGTTCGAAACGCTCCTTAATAGAGGACGAGAGTTTATTAATATCAGTGTTTATTAATTTCGATGTGTGATTTCAAATGATGAAGATAATATTTTAAAGAGGTTGCCAAATGTTTTGCCTAACAACTTCCACTAGGTACGGCTGAGGGTCGAGCTCTATTTGACAAGTTTAATTAGTTATAGCCATAAAAGGAGATGATAGCAGTATCACTGACATTCACATGTACTCACGAATGAAAACTATTGCACTCTAAACCGCATATGATTCTAGAGCTATGATCGTGGATAGGAAATAAACACTAAAAAGTCTTCGATGAGATCAAAATCTTCGATGATTGATAATAATCACAGACTAGAGGAAAAGAAGCTATTCGTCTAAAAGTTGTGAGTGGTTAAGTGGACATTATAGACTGTAGTTGAATGATGTAATTTCTGAAAAGAAAATTCGGTTCGGTTGATATAAAAGGAAGCTCATTTGCTCATTGTAATAGACAAAATGTTAGACGTACAATAGTACGCGTATAATAATATAGCGCAATAAAAATTGGGAATTCTCGTACTATGATCTTACTGTCACACTATTTAGGAGACGTTCACAGTTGAGAGATGCTCAACTATATTAGATGACGTGCATATATCTTCTTATAGTTGTCATACCGCTCATCACGCGAACAATTGATTTACGAGCCGAGTCTCGATGAGCACCGAATATTATTAGCTCTACGAACCTGCTAATTTAGTATATTATCCTCATATTGCCTTCGAATACCACACTTATACAAGTTAGCTAAAAGCAAATTATATGTCTTAAAAACAAAATTGAATACACTACACATCTAGTGGAAGATATGCTCGAGTGTGAATTGACTAAAGTAACTTATGAGCACATTGTGATTAGCTTTCATAGCTCCAAGGAAACCGTTTTTGTTTCTCTATACTCGTCTCGCCTGTGTATTATTTAATTATTTGAATGTTTTGTATTAATAATTAAAATGCTCTTATTGGGTTAAGGAATAATTGGGAATTAAAAATTATGGGTTTGAACAGATGTTATGCTAGAGTGAGGATCAGATTGTAGAGGTATGCACGTCATGAGTTGCATTACGAAAGAGGTGCAATCGCGGTATTTATTCCTAGAATGTAGAAACATGCTCTCGTGATCATTCGTTTATTCAGTGTAGAACATAAAGGAGAAGGCGAGCATATCAGTCACTTTCATGCCAGCGGATCGAAACTATAAAACACTATATGGCTACGTATAAAATAAGTCAATATTATAAGCTACTGAAACTCTAGTGTATACAACGTAAAATCTAGGAGATGAGATATAACTTTGATTTAATCAATTTTCATCAATAAAATCAGGGTCAACAGAGTTTCTACCTGGAATATACAAGTACTATAGTCCGTCTTCTATAAGATAATCAAATAAAGATCTGGGCTAATCACCATATCTTCTAGTTTACTTACCTAAAAAAAATTTTTGCAGTATTCTATGTATAACACTACGTTGTTCTACGATGTTCAAAATATGGGAATATATTTGAGAGCAGAGATGTAATAGTACTATCACCTAAGACGTACAAAGGAACTGCCCACATTGATCTGGCACAAATACAAATTGCACACATCAACTCACGTCCTGAGATGTGCTGAGTCTCCCATGCTTGCGCGGAGTAGAGATAATAAATCTAAAAATATTGATAATCCAGGAGATTATCACGGAAGAGAGTTTTTATAGAGCACCTAGTAAAATAGATTATAAAGGACAACAATTTATAATCATATTCGTTTGCGAGATAAAACGTGTCATGCTGGAATCAAATTTTGACACGAGTTAATTGATTAAAATTTATCATAAAATTTCGATATAATCTTTTGATCGTAATTTTAGCTTAATTATCTTTACCTACAAAATTATATATATCGTAATACATGCGATGATTTAAATAAAAATTGTTGTTTTATTGAGATCATGTTCTCACAGTATTGTACTTTATTGCAAAACAACACAATTACAGTCTACATACGATTCCGACCTATCGGGTGCTTCTATATATAATTATGAAGCACTTCATTACGTTTAACTCTATTCCGATATTAATGAAAAGATTTTCACGGGAATACTTGTCCCAGGGTTTTTATGAGAAACGAGAAAGTTTTGTTTTCTCTCGTAGAACTCGTACCCACATTTATATCGATAGTAGATTACAAAAGATTTTTCCTTTTTCAGAATTCTACCCATTTCAATGTAGCTTTATAAACTGACAGAAAAAAATCTCACGAACTCGTACCAGATTTATTGATAAAATTGACTAAAGTTTTTTTCCGAGAAATCGCACCCACGATTCTATTGATAAAATGACGTGTCTCCGGGAGAACTTCACTCCAGTGTAGGAAAAGGCACGCTTGTTGCGAGGAGTGAAATGGAAATGGAGACTAATTATAAACATTTTGAGCAGGGACGAGTTTTGTAATCCTGAGAATCGGTGTACGATATAGAAACGTAATTGTTGATTTATTCACTGCCTATGACATTTAACTTCATACACGTTACTTTTAAAGACTTGAAAACAAGGGTCAGGCAAACTGGCTCACTATAGTTGACCGTAGCCTACACTTAGTTTGAATCACAAGAGATTGAATGTGAAACTCGCTACTCGCACAAAATAGTCGAATAATTATGACTTAATCAGAACTATATAATGGGATGACGGTAGATGTGGTCTAGCTAACCTAAGAATAGTGCATAAGGTTAACAAATTGTGCGAGGCAGTCAATTATAATTTTACTCTCTGAACATGTATAACGATATTTTGGTTAACACACATAATTGCTAGGAAAAAAATCATCACTTGCGAGAGTATCCATATTGATTCAGTGTCTTTTTTACCGAAAATTATAAAATGTCTAAAATGTGGTTACGTGTTAAATGGTATATCATGTAGTTTCTGTCGTATTTTTGTCCTATCATTATAGAAAAAGTTGATTACTGCAAGTACATCATAATTTCAAAAATGTGTTCTATGATAAGATACTGGGTTACA
>CAJDSM010075909.1:0-12228 GCA_903981925.1 Ostrea lurida
TCCGTCCGTCCCCCCCCCCCCCCCCTTCCAATAAGCTTGTCATCGCAACTCCTCTGAAATACCCAACCAAATCAACGGACTTTGTATACATTCTAAACATCATATGTAGTTTAATATAGCAGGAAATATTGATCCTCTACAATTTTACGAATTAGCCTTCTGCAAACTTAGAAAATCCTCATAATGATTTGTTATTCGCAACTCCTCTGAACTGTCAAACCAATCTCAATGAAACACTTGGGTATACAGTAAGAACATCATATGTAGGTGTGCATTTAGCAGGAAATATTGATCCTTTTAAATTTTACAGAAGTATTGCCCCTTCACAACTTGCAAAAAAGCCTCATAAATGATATCGACCCTTTAACTAACTAATATTTCAAATAATCATCATATTATTAGCTTATTATATTCAGAGATTCCTATGTTTTTATGGATTAAATATCAGCGCTGAACTGACAGATTTTTTATTACAAAATTTTATTAAATGAGTATAGTTGCGAGCGACGCAGTCCAGAGACATAATTAGGCGTCATCCTCACTTGATCTAACATTGTGGTCCGGGCCCCCATAACTTCTTTGTTTTTCCAATTTCATACCTATTTTGCACGATGGAATGCATCCATTCATGCGACGAGTTGTCATTTGTACTTCTGTCTGTCCGTCTGCTGTGTGTTAACTTCGTGTCTTAGCGCCATAACTTTGACGTTAATGCCATACATTTCTAGTCATTTGGTGTATCGATATGAGAGGATGTATTACATTACATCATAGCCTTATATGTTGCTTTGATCATATTGACCTTACGTTTGACCTCAAGGTCAAATGGTATAAGTTTTCTAATCCATGGATTACTATTTGGCATATTAGTGTATCACCCTGCAAAGGATTGTATACATGACCTCTGTAATACCTATGATCTTAAGGGTCAACCTTATAGGTTTTTGGCCGTGGTTCGCACGAGTCAAAACCGGCTTATAAAATCGCAGGCGGGAATTAATTTCTCTGTACACAATACCTCAGTAACTACTTATCGTAGGACCATCATGACATTTAACATTTCATCAGCGGGTAGATCCCATATCGTAGCGGATCCCGATTTCAGACCTGTCCGACATCTATCTTCCTGCTTTACCGACTGTTAGAAAAATTTCTCCGTTTATATCATTAATAGCGCAACTTTTCGAACACTTACTCAAGCAATTAATTATACGTAGCCTCATTGACCTTATATCACATCATACTGGCGGCGTGGTCTCCATATCGATGGATCCGATTTCAGACCTGTCCGACAGCCTACTTCCCGGTTTACCGACAATATTTACACACCCGCCACTTCTGTCTTGTACACTTTTTCAATTTTTTTTAACTATGGTGGCCGGGCTGTATCTTTGTTACAAACTTCGTGACTACAAGTGAGCGTAAAAAATATTCATATATACATATAGTATCATCCTAAACTTATGTATTTCAATTGCGCCCAGTGACCGTAAAATTAGAATATCGCATATCCCAAAATTACAGCAACTCCTATCTCCCTACGCCATAGCTACTGATTCCTCTCGAAGTTTTTGGCCCCAAATCCTCTTGGCCACTACCATTGAATCACTTTTTACTCTTCTATGTTCTCGGATTTTCCAACATTTCGGTTTGAGCATCACTGATAGAGACATAATTTGTCCAATCATGCGCATCTGGCTGCATAGAAATTTGGGTACCATATATGATTATATTATGACCCCCTGGAGTCGAGCCTTGCTGGTGACTGCTAGTCCCCAGAGCCAGGTCTCCTACAAGCTCCTATATAGCTACTCGTAACTATGTATACTAGCTTGACATACCGGATATGATGTAATTGCAATCGGTCTAAAAAGTAGAAATTCATATCAAAAATTAAGATTATCTTCCTCAGGCATTCAGCTCTGATCCTTCGAAGCTTTGGCCCCAATCTTTGCACTACCATTATCACTTTATACTTTCATGTTTCGATTTCCACATTTTCGGTTATGAGCATCACTGAAGAGACATCTAAATTTGTCGAAAATGCGCATCTGTGCCTAAGAACTGATACCGTATATATTCTATATTATCTCTGCAACGCTTCCATTACATTTCAACTCAATTATTGCATATGGATATGTCACGAGGAAGCAGGTCAGTTCTAAGTTTGTCATGGGTCGATATTTTTTGACCAGAGTTTAGCCCTCTTACTTTAGAAGTAAAAAAATCATGACAATTTTTCGTCTTCCGCCATTATACCTCTGCAACGGTTAGCACACATTCACGCTCAAATTTGTATATGGATACGTCACGTTCATGCATGTGAACAAAAACTTTCAATTTCACCCTTTACGAATTTCCTTCAATTAGACTTCACCTTGTCAGCGGGAGGCATGGCGTCTGTTTGCACCGAACCATCTAGTATTCTTTTACCTCTTTAGGGTGATCGTTCACAGATACTAATTTGTTACAGATTGTTGATACTCTTGGACCTCCATAATGTAGATAAAAACCTTCTGTAAAACAGTACTGTAATTCATTTGCTACTCCGGGTCCTTAACTGGGAAAAATTGCTAGATATGGATACAATTGGAGTTAAACCTGTTCTTACGAGCGGAATCTGCTGACAATGTGCTACCTGGCTGGCGAAAAAGAGATGGGGAGCTTGACCAGCCCCTGAGGGTGGGATCTTGTGTCCACTTTCTTTATATAAATCAGAACAACGAATAGCAGGATGCTTGTTTTGACACTTTAAACTCCAGTGTATGCAGTCGGCAAGAACCTTTGTTGTTGTACTCATAACAAATTTTTGAGCTAACTTGAGGATTTTTATGTACTGACTGAGTATAAAGAAATAGTTCTGTCTGAGTAAATTATGTCCCAGGAAATACTGTTGTCTTTGGCTCTTTTTATTGTTTTTAATCGAAATTGACAGTCGAATTATCTCCAACCTAATCCACTAGATACTCGGCTGGCACCGAGTTTGACATTTGCCGTATACTCGATAAGGTTGTTAGTTTGATCAATATGTGCTGATAACTATATAATCATATAGATGAAAAATGCGTCTAGCCAAGCATCAATTGTAATGTTGATGGTATTTGCAGGTTTTAATGTAAGCTGACCATTCATGAATAAAACTCTACTTTCCTGCGTTTCAGTATAGAAGAGTATGAAATTCCACAAACGGATAGAGTGCACTTTGCCGGTACGGCCGCCATTTTGATTTAGATCCGCTCGTGAGGTGGGACGAAAAAAAAAACTTAGCAACGTAACAACTATCAGGCGCCGCCATTTTGTTTAGTGATTGAAATGACATGCAAGATTTGATCGAGAAGAAGCAGAGGCTTGGGGGCGGCAGCCCCTAATAATCACTAAAATAAAAAATGATAATAATAAAAGCTACCTTAGTCGTCAAATAAATCCATGCTTGCGTTTAATTGTTCCAAGTAGTTGTTAGCCGGTAGTGTAGCCAGTGGTTGCCTTTTTTGCAGGAGTAGACGCGTTTGATAAGATTTAGGAAGGATGTGAATTTGTCGTCAAATTCTTTCAAATACTTTTTACGTTTGCAATACTCAATAAGGTAGTGTTGTTTTTGTATGCCAGTTTTCGAAAGCGATTTTTTAACTGCGTTCCAGGTAGATTCGATGAGGTTGGTACAGGCTCCAGTCTCTTTATTTTTGAATTCAATGGAATGATTCACTGTTAGATGCTGGTATCCCTCAGATTTTAAACTGGAATAAGCTTTCCAACAGTCTGACAAGATGACAGTGCCAGGCTCTACGAATTTTTTTGATAATTGGTATCAAAGTACTGGCGCTTCTATCTTCAACCCCCTCAAAAAACACTTCCCCGACTCCCTTTCTATTCCGCCAAACACCCATACACCATCCACTCTCTTACCACGATGGTACTTTCTCTTCCCAAACTTACTCTCGTCTATCTCCCCGTGTTTTTGCGGTCCACCAATCCTCTCACTGTCTTGTTTTAACACACAAAGACATACTTCTCTTTCAAAGTTTTTCCAATCTACAATAGTGTGGTCACTTCCAATGTTTAGTTTCCGTGCTATGAAATCCCCAGGTAGATTCATCTAAATTGATTATTCCAGAAGATATGTCAAGTTTAACTGCCTGCTCTAAAAGCAAATGACTTCCAGAAAACCAAGATCCTTCCCTTATAGATGTTTCTGTTGCAGAGTCGATTGCTGCAACACTCCAAACAACACCGTCCTTACTTAGGATTTATCCTCCACTAATTTAACGTTTCCGTCACTACAAAGTGTCACATTTACCACTAAAATTTCCTAGTAGTCCTGGAATTTTGCACAATCAACATAAAAAAATCTCGCTCACGGCAAATTTCATACACAATCAGTCATACACAAATGGAAGCATAATCAGATGATTCTGTGTTTACATATGACGCAACTGTCAACTTTTTTTCACGTCACTTACCTTGACCAATCAGTTACCCTTGAATAAAATCACATGCTTAACAACGTCATGACTTTGGAATGTGGGAACGCATAAAAATGAATAAGTCGAAAGGATTGTTATTGAACGCACGCCTTTTAGGTATTAATTAATTAACTTCGTTGTTAAACGAAGTTTATTAACATAAAAAATAACGAGGAATTCAAAAATTGGGCTATTTTTCCATTTTATTGCAGTTTTAGCGAAATCGTGACGCTAACGCGTGACTCTATTATGTAAGAACAGCACGTGTTATTTCCATGTTATTTGTACGTACCGGTAAAGTGCAGTTGTCCCCCACAAACTCCCCTTTCATGACACCTCATGTCATCGTCCAGCAAAAAATGGCGCCACACGACACTCATCAGTCACGTCCTAGCGACAGAACGATATACGGCGCCGACAGTCCCGAGTTCAACATTTTCATCTTTTATTCAATTTTCTTAAATTATTACACATTTCCTATCAACTCAACTTCCAGAGGTAAATGAAAAATGACAATTACTGATCATCTGAAAGAACTTGCCCTTTATTTCAAAAGTTAGGGTGCATTAGACAAGAACTATCCGATTTCTGTTTGCTTTACATTTATTCATGAGCTCTGAAAATTAGTTCATAGGGAAAGTGCCACTTGGTTATTTGTTTTCGAAAACATGTTTCTATCAAAGGTGAAAACCCTCAGGGTTAGAACAGCATTGTTTATGTCCCGAATGGGTTATCCAACAATAAGGACCAGTTACCATTGATTAGTGCGATGTAGTATATCATCCGGATAGCTAGTTTTGTACTGAAAGAGAGTGTGTGGAGACGGAGAGCATATATAGGTTGTATGGTTTTTTAAAAAAGAGCCAGTACCAAACCGAGCCGTAGTGACGTGTTAACACGTGATGGTATTCAGAATGAAAATTATTTGCGAATTGCAAAAATATTATGCAAGACGTCGGGAATGAAAATTCTGTTGGAGCAAAATCGGAAAGGAATGAGGAAAGTTCATGGTAGCTCAGGTAGTGTTTAAAATGAAGGGATGTAATTCACTATAGATCTGCGTTGTTGTATAGAATAATGTAATGTTCCACGATTAAACAAACCATTAATAGTATATATGTGATCAGACTAGCCGTTATTATTTAACTTTGCTTTAAACTGAAACATAGAAAACAAGTATAGACACACACCAAATAAACAAAGTATAAAATGTAATTTTTGTTTATCTAGAGATTCTATAAAGAATTTACACCTGATCCCCACTTACATGTACATGGTATATTTTTTTTTTTTTTTTGTTTTGGGGGGGCGGGGGTCACCTCGTATTGACAGAACTTTTAGTCTACTTCTGATGTCTCTATTGAGCAACATGGCAACCGTAGATATTCATGGACGCTGGTTATCCCTGGTGGCTGTAAGATGAACAGACATGAAGAGGAAATATTGTCAGTGTAACTACTCTGATCGGAAACTTGACAAATTGGTTCGAGTTTGTATTGAAGTAACAAGCATGAGTCAGGGAACTTTGCTCCCTTCCATGAGGTCGACTCACTTATAGGTCCTACGGGTTGAGGAAGTCTATGGTCTCTTCCCTTTGTTTTATCTCAGGCATTGCAAATATCCGCTTCTGGGTGGTGCCGACACACTTCCTCCTATAGTTCTGTTTTTCTTCCAGGGCCCTGTGCTGATGGTGGGTCTCATGCTCCTTTGCCTTCTAAGTTCGACATCTGTATTCTTTGGCTCCGGGTAATATGGCCTTTCCTCATCCCTGCGTATTCCGTTTACCCTCTTGAGCAGTGTCGATGGCCTGTCCCTCTGGATCCATGAATGCGACTTTGTCGAGGTTGCATATTGTGATAATCTGAAAATAGAAAGATTCTGTATATAATTTTAGAATCTGATTTAGGAAAAACAACATAAAAATTTTGAAAAATTTGCCAGACTATAAATATACCAAACCGATCTAAATGACTGTTTTACCATTTTTAGGAAATGAGGAGAGTTAGGGTAAATACACATAATTTACCTCGACGTTTAGTAAGATGACGGTCATCCGTATCTAATGAAATAGAATAAAAAGAATTGAAGTTTACAAAACTAAATCAAGATTTAGAGTAACCTATTAAGTACGCGAAGACAAAAATGTCAGAATTTGTTTAATAGTACAGCCACCTCTTCCAATCCGAGTGATACAAAAATTGTCACACGTCAACAGTAACATCGGCTGTAATGATTGGATGGAGTTTATGTTTGTACAGAGAACTAAATTCTGTATTCATTTCTTCCTAGGTGCACGGTCCAATTCGAGAGGTACTTGAAAATGCCAATATTTTGATTTGCGAATTTCTAAATAAATGTTGTGCTGATTTTTCATGTTATATCCAGAGTGAAAGACCAACACCCTCGTCAGGACAACTAAAAGGTTACATATTAATGAGTTAAGATATTACAGAAAAAACTTAAAATCGTGATTGTAGACCGAGCCCATCGTCATATGTAAGATGAGATTTACATCCGAAGTGAGATGAAATGGGGACTTGCATTTCGCGAATGACTGATGAGAATTGGAATTGGAGAACTGGGTTCACTGCCGCTTGATGTTACTTCGCCATTTGTTCAGCGGAAGAAGCGCTTATTGCAATTGCTATGTGAACTTCTGTACTGCTACGCGAGATTCATGGAGCTCTTTTTCTTGTACTCTAAACGGAGATTCACACTAAACAATTCACCGGCATGCAACTCGACTATTTAATGTGCTCGGGACAAACGCTCAGAATAGGGTGAACCGACAGTTAAAGTAGCAGATTTTCAAACGAACACGTATACTTTTACTAGCCTATCTGTTTGTCTGGAAGTATGATCGGCAGGCGTCATGAGATGTCAAATTCTGCTGGGAACATT
Organism: Ostrea lurida; assembly: GCA_903981925.1. NCBI lineage: Eukaryota > Metazoa > Mollusca > Bivalvia > Ostreida > Ostreidae > Ostrea > Ostrea lurida. The sequence continues at coordinate 7,362 of CAJDSM010075909.1, forward strand.
TGACTAAATATAACTCACGCAAAGAGAACAATATCACGGACAAACACGAAAACAAACGGAGAATCATCTTGTTGCGTCGTAACTTGAGCCAATCACAGGGTACAATATGCACGGCATAGAAATTTTCTACTTAAATACTCTGGGACAAAACAAGAGAGGCCCATGGGCACAATCAGCTCACTGAGTGACCTTGGCCCTCGCACTCTATATCAGGAAGACCGTGTTAAGGGCATATACTATTCAAATGTAAAAACTTTGATCCCCTCTGTGGCCCACCCAATAACCCTGGAGGTCATGATGTTTGACATACTGAATTTCCGACTATATGGGAAGCTTTCATAAATTTTCAGCTTTCTTCGGTCAGTGGTTCCTTGATAAGAGAAGAGATTTTGAAGATTCCCCTACTCATAATCAGTGTAAAACTTTCGCATCCCTCTATTGGAGGCCCGCATCGGTACCCCGGGGGTCCTGATTGAAATCAATACTTGAATCTCCAGCATATCAGGAAGCTGTTACATATAAATTTAGCCTTTCCGGGCCCAGTTGGTTCTGCGGACGAGTACAGATTTTTAAGTATTTTTTCCCGTGTAATCATTGATGTAAATTCTCCTATTGTGGCGCCCCCGCCTCCCACCCCGTACCCCCCCCGGCGTCATGAGTATTGAACAGACTTGGATTCCCTATTATATCAGGAAGCTTTCCATAAAAAGATTTTTCAGCTTCTACCATGGGCTACCAGTAGGTTTTGACAAGGAAGACAATGTTTTAGATAGATTTTCTTCCTATATAACAAGAAAACCTTCGTCTGAACTCGCTATTGTGGCTCCCCGCAGGCCCCCCATTCCCCTCACCCCCGGCGGTGCTCCACGCCCATCGCATCTTCTGCCACCCCATGCACCCCACCGTCCACTCGTCCCTGGCCACCTCCATCCACGCCCCCCCGCCCCCTCCCTCCCTCTCTCTATCCCGCCCCCCTCTCACTCCCGGTCCCACCTCCCCTTTCCCTCCTCTCACCTCCTCCTATTTTCACTTCGGTTTCATGAGGTACTTTTCGCTCGAAACTAATTACATATTACACCTTTTTTTTGGCTTCGCCACGGGGCTTCTTCAGGTCTTCTCGACACTCTCGGGACTTAAAATCTTTAGGGGTGTGGCCTGCCTTCCCCGTCTCCATGTCAACCTACGTCGCCGAGTTCTATATGAGAGCAGAGCACCAACGTACCGTTGCTGTGATTTACAACAACGATTTAGAAAATCAGTGTCCGATCTGAAAGGATTTGTTTTTATTGCACTTTTGAAATAAAAATAATAAACGACACGATATATAAGGCTACATCATGTTGGAAAAATTTTGATTGATCAATAGTTACGGACCAATACGTTAATATTATAGTTATATTACGTGGTAAATTAAATACTCGTGGTTCAACAGTTTACAGTTATGTGTGGCCTACGTTCAAGGCGACCTCTCGGAAATATTCTTCAATGGTGACTAACTACGGGTATTAGTATTATAATCTGCAGCAGAGTGATGATATTATATAACATTGTAACTATAATCGTACCATATACCGGCACGACTTGCCGTGCTCATTGTTGGGCAGGCGAACATGTTAGAGAGTATCCAATATTATTGTGTGCTTATAGAAACGCTAGTAAAAGCGATTCTAATACAAGTAGGATTATTAGCATTGCGTCTGCAACTACCCACATGTGCATGCCATAATTTAACATATTGATATGCCTAGAGAGTATATTCTGGCTCAGTCGGAGAGATACCAGCTCGGTAACGACCCTCGAACAAAACAGGTCTCGATGTAGTAGATATCTCGGTTTGTTCTGATTTACTATTTTTATCATCCTTGCTTTCCACACGACATGGTTCACTGCGCAATGTATTTTGTAATAATTTCTAGCAGACTATTTAGAATATGTAAAATGTATTACAAAAATGTTGGGGAACTCACGATCTGTATTTGTGGCCCATTAATTGAGACCTATTACGTAACTCTCCTGGGGTTCTAAATTTTGATACAACATGTATGATATCACTCTCAATACGGTTACAAGAGAAGATTATGCCATTTAAGATGAATGGGGCAAGCTTTTACTGTTGCCCGCAGCCGTTAGGTATCATTTGTAGAAGATTTTTCTCTATAAGGATAACCACTTTGAAAAATATAACAAGACTTGTTGACATCCGGCACTATGGCGCTACCTGCTATCTTCAATGGTAACCCAATCACCCATCTTTACAAGCCGGGCACATCGCCCGCGCCGTAGGTAAGGGGCGGTTTTGTCGGGCGAAGCGGTTCGTTCCGAATAAAAGCGTTCTCCGGTCCGTCTCAACCGTTCACCGTCCGGCCGAGGTTGACGACTCGGATTTTCAGGAATCAAACCGTGCAAAGCCGAATCTCTATGTCTCTTCCTCACGTATTACCGTTTGCCCAAGTGGGGGAGATAGGCACGCTAGGATCTGTAAGAACCTCAATATAAAATTATACAATAACCAGAGGCTGTACTTCTTTCCCATTAAAGTGAGCAGCCCAATAGTAGGAGTACTGCTTGAGAGAAGCTATACTTAAAAATTCGCGCAATAACACTCTAACCCGGGAAAAATACACAACAAGAGTGGGCATCACGGCCGTGACAACAGAGTGCTAATCAGGTTCTAGGCGAGAAATAATCTCGCTTCATTGTAACGCGGTACGGCACTTGAGACTCTCATCAACCGGCTTTGTTCGATATGACAGAAGCGGAAATCGTTACTCAAGCTTCCAGTGTGTATAAAAAACTGGTGAAAAAAAATAGATGCGTACGCACGACACCTACACATCCAGACCCGACGAGATGATTGTTAGAATTAACCATGAATGTGTCATTAGGTGTGAGTCATATTGACCCACGAACGAGTTGTTCTTATGTAGAAAAGGAAAGTTCGGAACAATATGTGAAAAAGAATTTATTACGATGCAACGAAGACACATAAGGGGCTTGTAAACGTGCTAGTTGCGAGAAAAGACATATTTGATCGAAAAGCTCACTTGAGCCCACCTCCGGCTATCAGGTTTGGACCCTAGGCTTGACTCGGGGAATCACAAAACACATGGATGCCAGTCACAAAATGTCTGGCAACTCAACACAATCTTAGCATTTGGACCATGCAATCCTGAGAGGGGGGAAGTCACAAGCTGAGAGCGCCTACGTCAATATGCATCACAATACGCCAAAAAATGACAAAGATAGTGCCGTAAACAGGAGGAGTATGTAAAAAACAAGTCTAAAAACATGTAACAAGCAGTTGACGGAATGACTTATGGAGATAAGCTTGGAATAGTGCTGAGAAAGCCCAAAGTAAGATCTTTATATTGTAAAAAGCACAGAGTACTCAGTAGAGATTTCTAGCGAAATTGATGGACTTAGAAGTCTGAGTAATTCAGTTATGTAATGTTCCAAACTACAACTTGACAACATCAAGATCATTCTTTGGCGTTAGTAGTACTATGGCCTGGAAACGCCTTTGTGGAAATATATCATCATACTTTTTTCGCTCATGACGTGTCCGTCCTTGTTGGCTGAATTACGTAAATCAATCGTGAGAAGTAGACAAATAAATGGCAGCACTGATCATCATTTAATGGAGAAATAGCGAATAGAGGCAAATAGTCCGTTACGGGATCAAATTTATAGTCGAAAAGAATAGAAGAGATGGATAGATGGCTGACCACTGGATTCTAGACGAAATTCTTTTCACGTCCATTTCACCGTAGAAGCTTTGACTTAGTGTTCATTCGACTATACATAATGAATGTAAGTTAGTCAAGTACAGACGATGTTAGCTCAAGGAGGCGACATTTAGAGTTACAACTCCAATATGTGAAGCAGATCTTGTCAAATTCTTGCGCGATTCTCTTGGGATTTATCGAATCCACTCCAGACCGGGGACAGGGATATTAATCGACAAAAAGTCGGATGGATTTCTGCCAATAATCTTGTGAAAAATATAATATTAGCCGTTAATTTGAAAAAGAACTCACAAGGGATACGGAACATAAAATATAATATTTCAACGTCAAGAATGGTGTAGAATTAGATAGATTGACAAATAAAAATTTGTAGGTTAGGACAGAACACTAGGCAAATCGGACCCTCAAACAATGTCTACGCATATTTGGGTTTATATATAGCTATGAAAAAAAGCCAGTTAATCATCATGGCGGGATGTCAAAAGGTGTTGGAAAAGATCATATGTTGATGAAAGGAGGATTTAACATTCCCTAGAATCTGCTTGTAGATTCACATTTCTGGTTGCGACAGACCACAGGATGCTGGCTTGAGTGGGGAATAAGTTTCACACATGACTTCGATTGGGGAGTTGGCTCCTGAAGCTGTTAATACGGAGATATGACAGGCTTGGGGGGGGGTGGGAAATATAAGTCAGCTAATTTGTTGTAAGGATTGTTATGAAGTGTTGGAATCCATGAGGTAGGTATCTAATATGTACATCCGGGTCGAGGAAATGGTTTAACTGAGCATGATTGAAGTATTTTTCTTGGACAGAGGGGGAGTCATAAATTGTGAGAACAAGTCCGCGTTAAAGAGTCGTGAATGCATCAGTAATGTCAGTACCGCACAAAATGAACCAGGAGTAAAAGTACAACACGTAGTGTCATAACCATAATACGCTATACAAATGACGACTAGGTAATGCATCAGGATCTTTAGGAAAGCGAAAGGCGAATCAGTCCAAATCGTGTGCATCATTAATACTTCTTAGGCCACCAGATAGGCTGCCTGAGGGGTCTGATATTTGTTGCATGAAGCTTTGTATAGGGTATAGTATTGTGGGTGCGTTTTTTCAGATTCA